>CM044959.1:20880740-20883240 GCA_024516035.1 Bactericera cockerelli | reverse complement strand
TGGCTTCTGGATCTGTCATAAAGTTATTCTACATGTATGTATATTCTTTTAATGTCTGCTAACAAACCCATGCTCCACAGCGTCAAAATTATACCTAATAATTATATTCCGAGATCACCTAGTGAAAAGTTGTATACAAGAAAGTTGCATGGGTTTAGAAAAAAAGTTATTATGTAACATTGAGACTACGAATTATTCCCTTGAGATACACCTCATAACTTTACATTTCACGCACAGGAGAGGCTAAGGATAGCTTACAATGTGGAGCAATAAATATTTCATTTTAATATTTTTGATGTTTTTTTATGACCCGAAATATGGATATTTTATGACACTCGCAAGACATATAATTTTTTTTTTAAATATATATATAATATGTTTATTATATAATAATTATGTAAGTACCTATGGCATATGGGGATTCAGTTTTGTTCATGGCCGGATTATTTTCAATTTACTACATGAGCACGCCTAACCCTCTAATGACTATTGAAAAGTTGACTAATTTGGTTAACAATTGTAACCTGTAACATTATTTTATATCAAATAAGATATTTTCTTTCCTTCAATCTGTAACGACAGATTTGGTGGCTCTTTGGGTTTAGTTTCAATGCCATGAAAAGCATATAGAGGACTTTTGCCCGCGTCCACAGCTCTGCTCCATTTGTTTTTGTATTTGTCCTTTAATCTCAGCCGTCCTCTTCCTCCTGTTGCAGTCATTTCTGCTTTTCCAGATGTTTTTTAAGGGTGTTTTTTTTAAACAATATTCCGGCTTTACCAAGTCAGCCTTTTCGAAATTTGGCAACACTTTATATTTTATTTCATTGAGCAAATCTCTTATTTCCTTATTCTTTCTCATCTACCTCTATTTAGGTATATTGTTTATAACTTTTACTTCCGAGAGCATTGTGTTTGGTTTTCTAAAAAAAGGAGGGCTATTTATTGGCAGTGTATACTCTATTAAAGTCTAGGTATTTATACCTAGACTTTTAAAGAAAGACTTACAAGTCCCTATACATATTCGTATAGTTTTGTAGAAGGAGACAGCAAGTGAAATAAAAAATTCACGAGATGGAGCGCAGATTGTTTCTTGTTTTTTTTTTCTTGAATCTTTTTCTTTAATTTAATACTCAAAAATAATTGTTAAAAAGAAACGCCGGGTAATGGAGCGCCAAGGAGAAGCGAGGATTTAGGTCAAGAGAGATTATCTTCTGCTTTTAATAATTAAGGAAAGAAAAGGGCCTTCTACGCTTCTTTACTTTTTTGTAAGTACTGCTAGTGTATTATCTGGTTTGAATCATTAAACTCTAAAGCTTTTGTGGTCATACTGTCAATTTTAATGTAAAAACTTGAATCTATATTTTGTAAATTATCCTAGAAATTTAGAGCTATAAGCAAAATTTGAGAATATCCAATTCTGAAATAACTTTATCTCAAAATACATTATTACTATCAATTTCATTAAAGAAAGAAAATGATTTGTTTTGGCATGTTTTTTTTCTATGGACGGAAATTAAAAAAAATCCCTACTACCGTTTCAATTTACCTCGTATCATCAATAATGATGTTCTTCATTTCGTCATGACAAACAACATCAATATTTCCTTCAACAGAGTCGTCCACTGAACTGAACAAAGCTCCCTCTGGCGGTTATAGCTTCCTCCTTTTCTCTGTCTCATTCTTCATCTAATTTCTTTTGCAGTACCTCCTGCTTCTCTCTATCCTTCACATCAACTCTTCTACCTTTACGTCTTCCTTTTTGCTTTCTCTTCCGCACTTTCCACCTTCAACTCCCTTTTGCCTCATATTCTCTCTCCCCCTCGGCTTTGTTAGGCATAGCAAGTGACGCCAGCAACGTTCCCATCTACAACCTTGTCTTGTGATGCAGTGTTTTGCACGTTTCATTGAATCTAATCTATTTGTCATGTTGAACACTTTTCTCTTCATTTGCGTTAACCTGTTCAGCTACTGATTTCTATTGGCAAACATTATCATCAAAAATTATGTTGGTATTTTTATATGTAGGGGTGTCGGCTACGAAAGCTCTTTGTCACTGCGACCTTAAATAGATTTTTTGTGTCATTACCTACTTGAAAAATTATATACCTACTTGAAAAAATTGTAATTAATATTATTATAGACTGGTGGGAGTTCCACAAGAGAAGCACCAATTATCACACGGACTCTATTAAATCTATTGTGAACAGTTGATTCTAAGTTAAAACGAGGGTTTTACTCTCCATTCGTTGGAAATCATACCAGCTACCCACAATAACCTCCTTCAGCATAGGTAGGGCTGGAAATGCCAGCCTCACGTGTTTGGAGGAACAGAATTTTCTTCAAAAAGTCTGTCCTAACCGGGAATGGAACTCTGGATCTCTGGACTACGGGCAATAGTCACAACCATTAAGCCACGGAGGCTGGCTGTAAAGTTTCGTTGATGTTACGCGTTATTATTTTACAAAATGATTCAGATATGGGTAATACACTAAAAAATCTT
>CM044959.1:20774457-20880640 GCA_024516035.1 Bactericera cockerelli | reverse complement strand
TTGATAAAATGTATTTGTAAAAAATTTAAGTTTCATAAAAACACATTGGCCGAGGTGTGAAGACGCCCTGAACAAAGAAAGAGACAGCGCAGCTGAGTGTACCTGTAATGTTCATGGTTAGGTACAATAAGAAGGGCTTTGCAACAAGAGTTTTTTCACGTTAATTCTATTTCTCTCACACTTATATACAGGTGTCCCGTATACAGATGCAAATATTTTGGGGGTAGGTTCAGCCCACCGTGGACTATCATATGAGCGAAACTTGCAGTGGCGCATTTTGCTTCGTTAAAGAGTTATGGCCAAATCCCTATTTTTCCCACAGGTCTAGAGGTCACTTGGATCGATGCACGTTTTTAAAGAAATGATAGCCAGTAAATAATTTTTGACTTCATGTATGGATAGTCATGCATATTTCCCTTGAAATGCAGTTGGTTGCATAAAAAAATATTGAAAGACCAGAGAGATATTTAATCATAAGTTCAATATTTTTCTAAAATTTGATTTTTCCCTGTTTCCCTTTCGTGAATTTAGAGTACTTCTACAGTTGCAATTCTGCGTATCACTAGTTAAAAAAATACCCTATTATGTTTAGTTTTATAAAAAAGAAAGCTCATTTATATTACTTTAAAAATCATGGAACGCAGTACACACAAAGCTCAAAAAACACTTCTGAATCATGATGGAAAATTCAAAGTTGGCTGAATTTTAACAGAATTGGCGCGTAATTTGAGGTATAAATACACTGCTCTGGGATGTTTAACAGAGGGAAATTGATCATTCACATGGTCGGTCGATGTGAACTTTTATGTGAATGGGGTTACGGAATCACGTAGTTATCATGAGGAAAAATGAGAGAGGCTGCAACGAAAGCAGCAACCAGTGGTGTAACTATGGAAAAAGAATACACATAGAGAAAGACTCTGCGCTACCAACAAAAATTATGATTTTATTTTTAGAAGTAAAATTAAAAATATCATTTTTGTGTTTATCACAATCATGATATCAAAAACATAACAAATAGTGCCGAAAATTAACCTTGGGTAAAACTCGAACATCCAACCTTAAGGTTACTATTATTATTAATACTTTATTTTTATTTTATAAACAATAGGACCAAGCTTTATTTACATTTTTTTTTTTTTACAATGAACATGGTAACAATTTGTGAAATAAATATAAACAAAGACTGATCAAGGTGGTGATACAGTGATACATGTTTGTAGTTTATTGATAAACTACAAACATGATACATTCTGCAACACAGGACATGAAATGAAAAGAACCCAAAAGAATATGTAGCGAACCAAGGGCGAGGTTTAAAGCTTGTGGCTTTCTCTTCCACCGAACAAATTGATCGCCTTGTTATTTTAACTATTAGATTTGATTGATAATAGTTGGTTAATAGAACTAATTGTACTCAGAAAATTTTCATTTATAACTTGCAGTTGGCACAAAAATAGTCACACAGACCGCTTCAGGCATCGAGTGTTCTTCAAAATGCAATAGCGCCCTGGTGCCGTTTGATAAGGCGTATCTCATTCTTTCCTTCACGCGTCTGAAAGAACTTTGTATTTATTGAAACAAAATAGCAAAGGGTATTTTTTTACCTAGTGATACGCAGAATTGCAATTGTAGAAGTACTCTAAATTCACGAAAGGGAAAACAGGGAAAAATTGAATTTTAGAAAAATATTGAACTTATGATTATATATCTCTCTGGTCTTTCAATATTTTTTCATGCAACCAACTGCATTTCAAGGGAAATATGCATGACTATCCATACATGAAGTCAAAAATTACTTACTGGCTACCATTTCTTTAAAAACGTGCATCGATCTAAGTGACCTCTAGACCTGTGGGAAAAACAGGGATTTGGCCATAACTCTTTAACGAAGCAAAATGCGCCACTGCAAGTTTCGCTCATATGATAGTCCACGGTGGGCTGAACCGACCCTCAAAATATTTGCATCTGTATACGGGACACCCTGTATATTCGTTCACGCTTATGGCTTTCCCAAAACAGCCTAAACTCAGTTCGGGCAGCGTATCATTATTTTTGTGGTAAGTAAGGTAAAATGAAAAGTAAATCCTGCCTGCCCCCGGGGGTTCTCCCTGCCTCCACAATCAACCCCCTCCTCAGAACCGATGGTCACTCGGATTTAAGATTTATGAAAATTACAATTTGGCTCGAATTAAACTTTTGACATCCTGACTCCCCTCTGCGCTTGTCTCCCTGAAAGTTGTTTTGTGTTTCAAAATACACAAGTGAGAAGTTGAGAGGGGAATAAGGAAAAGTGGATTACTCAGAGGAAGAAGCAGGATAGAAAGCAGGGAGGAAGGGAGTTAAGAGGGATCAAGGAGAAGAGGAGAGAAGAAGCAGGATAGAAAGCAGGGAGGAAGGGAGTTAGGAGGAAGAAGCAGGACAGAAAGCAAGGAGGAAGGGACTTAAGAGGAAGAAGCAGGACAGAAAGCAGGGAGGAAGGGAGTTAAGAGGAAGAAGCACGATAGAAAGCAGGGAGGAAGGGAGTTAAGAGGAAGAAGCAGGATAGAAAGCAGGGAGGAAGGGAGTTCAGAGGAAGAAGCAGGATAGAAAGCAAGGAGGAAGGGAGTTAAGAGGAAGAAGCAGGACAGAAAGCAAGGAGGAAGGGAGTTAAGAGGAAGAAGCAGGACAGAAAGCAAGGAGGAAGGGAGTTAAGAGGAAGAAGCAGGACAGAAAGCAAGGAGGAAGGGAGTTAAGAGGAAGAAGCAGGACAGAAAGCAAGGAGGAAGGGAGTTAAGAGGAAGAAGCAGGACAGAAAGCAAGGAGGAAGGGAGTAATAGGAAGATCAAGAAAACAAAGATCAAGGAGAAGAGGAGGGATTCAAAATGGCTACGGATCAGAAACCTTTAGGTACTTCTTTTGTGTAAAATAAAACCATGCACTTCCCTACAACTCTTTATGGTGCTTTTTTACCCAATGACCACAGAGAAGACTTCAAGTTTATGAGGTTCTTCTGCGTATCCTGTCATATACTGGGTGAAACTCATGCAAGTTTTACTTATTATAATATACAAGGTGGTTCATCCTATTCTTTCACATTTTTAATCTCTCTCACTCTGTACATTTCATCTCACTGGAATTACAAGAAACAAGATAAAATAAGTGGAAGGACCTGAACTCTGCATAATAAAATTAATCTACCTACTACTGGCGAAAGGACCAGAGGTTTTAAACTTTCATTATTAACTATTAATATGAAGGTATCCTTTATAACCTTCATATGAACAATTTAACACTTCTAAAACAAGCGCATTTCCCGATCTGTAGAGGAAACCTAACAGATATTTCTCGGAAAACCTCAGAATTAGTCAGAAAAAGGGACAGACTCTTATTTAAAATCTCAGTTTCTGGACATTTCCGCATCTGAACTGAGCAGTACTGAGCACACAGACCAGACACGTTTGATGTGAGCTTCTTTTTCTGTTTGTAGCCACCTACCTGACATCTGCTTTGTAACTTCATTTCATTTGAGAAGGTGAAGGTGGCAGAGGAGGGGACAGGAGAGTAGGAGAGCATATATGACAGTAGGAGGCATATACGGAGCATGTATACATGTACAAGCATTTTCAAAAGAGCAAGAGATGAGAAAATGAACGAGGCTAGAGGAGTGGAGGAGGGTCAGAGGGAGAAAGGGACTAATGTAATTTTCAAGTCTCGGCTTGGTGTTCAGACCTCCCCAAGAAAGAAATTCTTATTCCTCTCACGCGGGACTTTCATATAAAATAAACAAAGAAAAATTAGAATATTCTTTTCTGATTTTTACTCCCCCTCTCCTCCTCCTTCTCTGCTAGTGTAGGAACTTTTACACCTCAACTTTTCGGAGGGTAGAAGCACCCAAGTGTGACGGGTTATTTTATTGGATAATAAAAAAAATTAAAGTCATCATATTTGTGTTAATCACTTTCGTGAAATCACAACTACTCAAACTCGCTTTTACTACGATGAAACCCGGACTTGAACCACTGACCTCCAGGTTACAAGTCCGCCGCCTTATCGATCAAACTACTGAGGTTGGTTTTATTGGTTAATACTTAATATTATATTTTCGCCAGCGGCAAAGTCAATGGCATGTTGAATACCTACATCAGTTTTCGTACTTCTCGTTCTTCAGTGAAGGTTATTAAGACTTGGGGCAACGTCCAGTGAGGTTAGGACTTGGATGACCACACTAAAATCTGAACCCCCGTGGCTATTCTCGGCCCCACTCAGGCTAATAGCTGGTTTGTGAGTTTCCAGCCAATGGAGGGTAAAACCCCCGTCGTATCTTGGTCACCTTGGTTGCGAACCATTGTAGATACTCTCAATCAAGGGAACCAACCTTTGATATTCATTTTGAGCCTTTCTTTAGTACCAAGGGCCCACCGATTTCCAATTGACCTTCCAGTGTATTTCTTCCTGTGGGAACCTTTATAAAAATGGCTGGCACATCCTCTTCTTTTTCTCTCAAATTTGATAACCATATTTTTTCCCTCCTCTCTCTCTCCCCCCCCCCCCCCCCCCCCCTCTCTACCCAATGTGTACCTTGTCGATTTTTTTTTCGCCAAAAGGAAATTTAAATATAATTTCCATTTATTTATGTATTTTAAAGTAAAGTTTATGTAAAATACATTTTCCAAACTCTCTCTCTCTCTCTTCTATTCCTCTTCATGGTTCTACTCTGTGGAGCTTTTTTTCGTTCATTTTTTGTGTCAACCATTCAGCTGATTAGTATGGAGGGAAAGTTTTGGGTGAGACAGAGAGAGAGTGTGGAGGATATTTTTTACATCAGAAATTATAACCATCTGGCTATTGTTAACGAACGTCAACTATATCTGTTCTCCTTAGCGATGCAACGCAGAAATTTAGCAGTGCATATTTTGGAAAAAATAAAGTGACCCACAGATATTTTTAACAGTTTTCTATGAAACCCTGGAACTTTTGACACCTCACATGATATACGTCTCACGCTTCCGCTTGCCTACCTACCCCTCACCAAGCATAGCTTACGGTGATAATCTGATGCTGATAATAATAATTATTATACTTTTGCGAATTTATTTTGGTTTCTATTTCAAGTAGGTTATAAAATACAGCGCCCGTCATTGATCATGAAACATATCTTTGAAATGCCTATATTTTCCAAAGTGTATAGCTTCATAATGAAATTTTCTTTGATGGGATGCTAGAAAACAGAATGCCATTGATTGTAGTGCTCACCATTCACGTTTTTAAGATCTTCAGAATTGGTCAGTATTACAATAAATGGCAATATTCATTTAGAAACTTCAGTCTTAAAAATATAGCATTTCAAGATAGTTCATGATCAATGGCGGATCCTGCAGTATAATCCGAGGGAGAAATTAAAATAATATTCATCTATAGTCACGTTTTTGATCATTATGGTTTCTGTTCTATATGTAGATATAAAAGAAATAGACTTAATTTTTAACAATCTATTTTTTCGTCAACTTAAAAGGTATGTTCTAGTTAAGTATAAAAAAACTCTTTGGTGGAAGGTAACCACCAAACGAGGTTAATGCTCAAAGCATTTTCTACCACCTAACCCTCAGAGTCTTATTATTATATGGTCACAAACTCAAATTAATGAGGAAAAATTCATGCACTGGGTGGGATTCGAACCAACGGATCCCTACGCTACCTGGATTACCAGACCAGCGCGTTAACCACTTGACTACCAGTGCACGTTTTTTTTTTTTAATAAAAAAAAAACACTAATATTGATTAATTGAATAGTATAAAGAGAAATAAAATAGAAAAGGCAAAATTCATTTGGAGAGTGTAAAGTCAGATGAAGAAGAAAATGGCAGACCGAGTGACATAAGAAAAGAGAGGGAGAGAGAGGAGGGAAAAGTACGTGTTAACGTGTACTTTTAGTTATGAGAAAGATAAGAAACAAGAAAAAGTGTAAATCAGAGAGAGAAAGAGGGTAAGTAAGAGAACTCAGAGCAATAATAGAATTTCACCAGAGTGAGTTTTCAGTTTTCCTCTTTTGCATAGTTTTCCACATCACAACGTTGCCAGAAGTTTCCCAGAAAATTTTCCTACTTACTTTTAACGACTCACAATTTTCGCAATAATTTTTGTCTAATTAAAATGCTTGAGGTGCCCTTGAACTACTTGGAAAAAATACAATTTGGTGATACTGACTGGTATGTATCGAGACTTCATTAGATCACTGGTTGTAGGAAATAGTCTCTGTCTCTGATTTACATATAAATAAGTCGGGTCTCGTCTATAGTCATATATTATTATGTTTTAATTACTATTACTTAGCGTGATTTGGATCAAGCTATTAAATTCGTCAGAGAAACATATTATGTTCTATGTTATCATGTTTTGGAAAATAATTATCATTAGATAATCATTATCTTTATAATTAAATTCTTAATTAATAGGACATAAAATGTGCAGACAAATAATGATAAAAAATAAACACAAAATTGACAACAATATAATAAACAAGAAAAAGATAAACAACATAGATAAAATATATACAGATGTCCTAACTAAAGGGCGGGGTTATTGCCTATGGCAATCTTTTCCACCCAATTCTTGTGATTGTTAAAAGTGTGACGAAGAATTCAAAGGTATACTTACATACTAATTACCTACCCATAAATTTCTAATACTCATAGGTATTTGAAGATTCCAAAATATTAATAATATTATAAGGTATAGGAGAGACCGGGGTTAGCCCGGTTCTATTTAAAGACCGTTCTATTTCATAGCGAGAACAAGAATCAAAGACAAAAGAAAATTAAGAAAGAAAGAGGTGTTGAAGATGAAACTGATAACGAAGAAGATCACTGTTTGGTTTCCTAGGAGGAGTTTCAGGCCGACCGCGGTGGTGAGAAATGGGTGCAATGCACTGGGTGTTGAATGTGGGCTCACGAGGCATGTACCGATGGCATTAATATTATATTTTATAGCTGTGAAAACTGTGAAGCAGATGACTAAAACTAGGGTCAGGCATACGTATACCTATTTTTACTTTCCTTATCCTATAATAAGGAAAGTATTGTATTCGTCGAAAATTTGACCTACCCAGCTTTTCTCATTTCTGGACGAATCATAGCCTCAGGATACCAAAAAAGTGGTTTTCAGCCATTGGTCCGTGCGTCTGTCTGTGTGTCTGTCTGTGTGTCTGTGTGTCTGTGTGTGTGTGAACAGGATATCTCAAGAACGGTAAGAGCTAGAGACTTGAAATTTGGTATGGTAATTAATTTTATACACCAGACGAACCATGAAACTTTTGGTTGAAATCGGCCGCATTCTGCGGCCGCAGGGCCGCAAATATTGGCCGCAAGCACCGCTTCTTTGAATTGGTTAAAGATACAAAAAAAGTTCGAGAACAACATTTTCTCAGATTAAAAAAATTATAGGGGTTCACTCTGATCATTTTTTTGATATCTTTAACTTTTTGGAAACCGGCCCCAATTTACCGGTATTGTAGGGGGACCCGATTGGACTAACTTTTTTATTATTCATCCTAGATGGGGGTTGTGACATATCAAATTAAATGATTTTGAAGTGCTGATCACGAATTTGGCATTGATTTTTAGTTATCTGTTACCGTTCAGTCACCAGTGGCGGAATTCGACTCCTTTTTGGGAGATAAGGAAAGTCGTGTGATGTTTACACCAGATTTTTTTTTAATGCATACACACGCAATGATATACTATTGCATTTACGTGTATGATTTAACTCGTTTTCTTAAATATATGTAGGTATATTTATATTCTAGCCCCTGTAATTTCATAAAAATACATTTACAGTTACAAAATGTTCTTGTAATAATTGTGACAGTTTTGTTTTATTTGTTGCCTGATATCCACCATAATGCCCGGAGTTACCCCGTGTCCCGTTTTGTACAACCACAAGTAAACTTTTAACTCAAGGGGAAGCATTGTTAGCCTAAATTGCAGCCAAGAATATGTGCTTCCTGAAAGTGTTTACAGTTTTCAAATACCTTAGTGCAAAAATTAATAAAAAAATCGTAAAGTAAAAGCTGGTCGGACTAACCCCAGTCTTCCTTATTATTTCGCAAAGCAGCAAAGCATATTGCCTTTTTTAATTTTTTTTTTCTATACAGTCTTCTGTTTCTCCATGAAACGCCAATGCATGCAAGTTGTAATAATCGGCTATGTTTCAAGTTTCAATGAGAAGAACCTATGGAAGTGAAAGGCAAGTCTCCTGTTTCGAAGCATTTACAAAAATTAAATTGCAACAGACCAGTTGAAGTATCGCTACAGTACACTCGGCACTAGAGGAGGGGGGGCATAATTTACAATGTGGAGGAAGGAAAAACTTTTCCTCTAATCGAACCATAAGCTATAACTGAAACTTGGCTATTTGAATAAGTACATAAGAACATAAGTAATAGGTACAGTACTGAAGAATTGGCCGAAGAGATGGAGTTTGTTTGGTGGTGTAATTTTTATAAAAATATACTACAATCGTGACTCTTTTCGCCGCAGCAGTTTTTGTCTGTGGCTGACACTTCCCCTTTGATTGTGTAGTACATGTGTGAACATATGTAATTATGTAGCAAGCGAAACCTTGTTCAAATTATAGATATTTGATATAAAAACGAATAATAATATAACCTTATTTATACTGCCCCATTTGGACTATTAAGTTCCATTATTCCAGCGGTAAGGCCAAGACGTATTATTATGTGCTAAAAATCCCAAATGGGAGGATAACTTGTCATGTCCCGGCTGGGTTTCGAACCCGTGACATCTGGATTCGCGAAAACAATGAAGACACCGTTACCGGTTACCAATCGTTTTTATAAGTAGGTAGGTATAGAAACTATCATAGATTTGATTGATTATAAATTAATAAAATGATGCTTTATGATGGTGATAGATATCTACTATATTTCTGAAGAAATTTGAAAATCAATAATTAGGACCATTACTTCAGGAATTCATATTAATAATAATAACTCTTTATTGACAAAGGGCGTGATTATTGCCTGAGGCAATCTCTGCCATCAAACCCTTCACGAGTTGTCTCAATCAAAAAATCGTAAGGTTATGGATTCTTTTCTCGATATTCAGATGGAGAATTTTTACTGTATGAATAAGCTAGGCAACAGAGGTATACAAATTACAAATTCCCACAAAGCCTTTTAAAGTATTGTTGTTTGTAAAATTGTAAGGCTGTAAAGTATCACAGTAATTGGTTTTGGAAATTGAGGTGATAAAATTTCCAAACGAATTAGGCTCATACCTGGTTTGGATCGAAATTTTTTCCTCAATTCTAATAGAAAATCATGTGATCTTTACACTATTTTATTTTATACGGATGTTTAATTATAGTTCTTTACTGTAGAGTGATGTGTTTTGTTTACAGCACTTTACAGGT
This sequence comes from Bactericera cockerelli, assembly GCA_024516035.1. Lineage (NCBI taxonomy): Eukaryota > Metazoa > Arthropoda > Insecta > Hemiptera > Triozidae > Bactericera > Bactericera cockerelli. The sequence continues at coordinate 20,871,229 of CM044959.1, read as the reverse complement.
TATGGTTTATATTTGGTTATTTGGTGTTCCCCCCACATCCCTTGAAAATATTTCTGTGTATCCGTCTAGACCCGGGCAGTTAATTATTATTATTATTATTATTGTTTTCCTATTATGCCTTTAAATTATGACCCATTCATCCTGGCTCACCCTGTACAATATGTTCTAGTGAATTAAAAAGGGTAGCTATCTAATAAACAGTGCCCTCACTTAAATAGCACTCTCAGTGACAAGTGCATTTTAATGATAACAGAATTGTACGGTCGTAGTTTTATGAACAGTAAAACTTGCGAGATATTTCATGTCGTCTATTAAGTGCTGAATGGAATTTAATATTCATGATCTTACGCTTGAAAGAATTCCATAATGCATAGGTACCTAAAATTAGAATGTTTTTAATTATAATTTTATTTTATTACAAGTAGAATTAAAGTACTTTGATAAATAAATAATACATAGGAAATGAATTCCTCTTTGGTACCTCACAACTTTATTCATCCCTCAAAAATAATTCCTTTACTGGTGATTCAATGGTATTAGTTAGCTAAAAATTAATATCAAAATCATTTGATTTGATGTGTCACAACTCCCATCTAAGATGAATATTAAAAAAGTGAACCAAAAATTATGCAGCAATATTTTTAGGGTCCTATCGAATATAATTATGTACTAGGTACATAAATAACTACATTATACAAAAGATTATTCATATTGAAGCAATTTTATTGTTCTCGTTCAAGAGTTATCGCGTCTCAAATGAAGACCGACAAATAATCTACTTTCTTTTTTCATTATAAAATGGAAGGAAAAGTAATTAGATAATATTTGTAACATTTCTGTGTCAGGTACATTATTCAATAGGTATTTTAACTACCTATAACTGTTTTTATTAGGAAATATAGGTAGATTTCACTAATATCAATGTGTCCGTTATTGATTTATTATTACCTTGGTAACTTTTTGTTTTATATTTTTCACTGGCTAACCTGAAAGTTTTATTGTGCATCATCTGTTGACCATCGATGAGTTTGCACATTCAACGTACAATGCCGTCTTGAAAATTCTGAACTTATTCGCTCTAAAATGGATTAACGTGTAGAGTTTATTTTTATTATTGATTCAATTACATTGTTAGAATAAATTTTAAAATAGGCTAATTTAGTCAGTTCCTTCATATTTAGTGGTGTAAAAATTGTAAATGTTCAGGAATTCAGCGTTGAAAAAATCAATAATAAAGATATTTGAACATCTATGAAGGGACAGTAACAAAATATGATACATGGTTGCCAGATCTCAAATTACGATTTACGTCCATATTTCCTGCGTATTCATCATTTCCTGCCAAGTGCCAAACGAAATAATTAATAAAATTAAATTTAGGTCAAAAATTCTTGATGTATAGTCTATGAGAAAGAGCATGCATTGTGTAGGTTTAGTTTAGATAATTCATAATCAGCTAGGTCTATATTTTATTTTTTTAAAGAATAATAATAATAATATGATAACTTTTTCAAGAATAAATACCCCTTAAACAAAAAACAGTCTCGGAACCATCTCCGAGATCTAGGAACGAGATTGTATCGTCCTGTCTCGGATCCCAAAAAATGATATCGGAGACACCTAGGAGACCATTCGGAGACTGCTCCGGGACAGTCTACGTCCGCACCGTAGCGTCGATTGCTGGTGCTCGAGATTGCTCCAAGATCGGTCTCGGGAACTGTCTCCGAGATCATTCTCGGGGACCGTCTCCGAGCCTTCTCGGAACCGTCTCCGAGAACATTCTCGGGGACTGTCTCCGAGCCTTCTCGGAACCGTCTCCGAGAACATTCTCGGGGACTGTCTCTTCTAGACCACAGACCGTTTTAAATACCCTGGGAATTTTAGCTGTAAAATCGTATTATTTTTAGGTGGTTAACCACCTAAAAATAATACGATACATTTTTATAATAGAACATTTTTTTTATTGTGAAATTTAAAATAAAATAATTAAGAACAAAACAAAAATAAAAGAAGAATACACCTTAAAGAATGAAAAATCCCAATAAGAGACTAGAAACAATTGGAATAAAGAGATTGCCATAGGCAATAACCAATAACCCCGCCCTTTAGTTAGGACATATGTATAGGACATAGGATACGAATTCAATTTTTAATATTAATTTTTCGAGTTTAAGTCAGTTCTAACTCAGTTAGGGTCCATTTCTGACCCCTAGTTGATAGAGATAATCCATGCTTATTTGACCCAAGGAATCTTAGGTATCAATATATTTATGCAATCAATTTAGAAACATTAGAAAAAAAATTGACATGAAAATAAAAGTATCACATAAGTTCACATCTTAAAAGTATCTCTATCTTTAGTCACAGCAGACTACCCAGACGGCACAGAAAGTGTTTAAAAAGATTTTAAAAACACTTATTTTGACAAGATTCAAACATTTTATAAAGCTTATTTTGACAAGGCTTAACATTTTAGAAACACTTTTATAAGCTTACTATTTCCTCCCCCTGAGCATTTTATTAAGCTTATTTTTACAAGGTTTTGGAAATTGAATACCTACTTAATAATTAAGGGGCTCCATATTGAATTTCATACCACCGCCATTGCCCGGAAAAAATTGAAAATTGTGATTTCACAGGAAATTTTTAAAATTAATTTGGATTTGATGAAAAATATACTATTTCAAGGCAATTTGGTTCTACAATGATGAAAAGCTGTTGATGAAATGCTAACATTAATAAATAAGAAGACAATTTGTGTTTTTCAGTTTTATATTTTTCCATTTTCATGGTAAAAGAATTAAAAGCAAAAATATGTAACAAACAAAAACATGAAACAAACAGAATATAATACATAGAATCAGCAGATAAATTAAGCCAAGTGGACTTAATTAATCTAAATCTATTATACATATAGGTAATTAAGAGAGAGATGTGCTGAAATGCCATCTTCCTGCCCAGCAGCAGGCTGCCCGAAGACAAAGACTACCAGAACAGAAGTTGAGATTATTAGAGATGAAATTAGGAAATAGAACCCAGAGAGAATTTTGACTATAATATGGCATTCATAAAAAAAAGAACAGTCTTCCAGATTTTTTTTTGTTTGATTAAAGTGGGTTTAACCTCAATTGCATAGTCATATCATGACCGAGGTTTTACCCTCATTTGCAGGAAACTCACAAACCTGTTACCCACATTAAGCTCACCGAGCCTGGGTTGGGCCATTTTATTCTGAATTTACTGGGAATAGTACCAGGTAGCCACATTAACCTCACCCAGCCTGATAAAGGCTGTGTATACACATGTCAGCCTCATATTTTCTAAAGAAGGAGAATTATCTGTTTCACAACAACAAAAATGAACCAAAATCTTTAGATTACGGGGAGTAGTCAAATCTTGAATAATACAAGCTACTGTTTTAAAAATTAAAATTAATGAACACATTATAGTAAAAAATGTACTTATTACAAGTAAAAAAACTGTCTAAATTTGCAACACTTAATACTTCTTCTAAACTTACAATATTTTTTTTTTATGTTATAGCTGGTTCATGACAAACCCCTGTCCTGATTTGAGATAGTGAGGATGGGAATTTCATTCTGAATTTAATGGGAACAGTACCAGATACCCACATTCACCTCACTCAGCCTGAGTAGGGCTAGATATACCAGCCTAGTCAAATCTTCAATAATGTGAACCTATTAAAAAGCCTTTAGCTAGTCAGTTCTCTGTTCATAGTTGTCTAGCAAAACACTGGTCTTTTCCCTGTTTAAAATCCCCCAGTCAGACACCTGTTAAGAGTGTGATTCTGATTAAGTGGAATATCTGGAACAGGTTAATCTCCAGCATTTCCACATACATATCCTGGTTTGACTATAAAAAAATGTAAAATGTAAGATATTGTTTAGATATTGCTTACCCCACTAATTGGAGTGTAAAACTCACTTATGATTAATGCATGGAAATTGGTACACTTTAGAACAGTAAACTTTTTAAAGTAGAGAAAAATTTCTTTTTAGTTACACCCTAAAACTATGATGTAGGAACTTTAGAAGAGTCAACTTGTTGGACTTTTATCAGAAATTGTTAGATATAATTATTTTGTGTAAATCATCAATTTGTAGTCACTTTCACTTATCCCATGTTAGGTTCAATATGTTTGAGGAGGGAGGCAGCTTCAATAGGTTTCTTCAGGTTGAAGCTATGTTGGATTGGATGCACAATACATGTAAACAGGTGGAAAATATCATGTGGATTTCCTCCATAGATCATAATTATTTTAGTAGTAGTATCTATTGATTGCAATCAATCTTACTGGCTTTTTAACAGGTCACTGTAGCCTCAACTACCATCTAAACAAATTCACTTACTGTAGCCTCAACTCGGAGACACCAAAACACATCTACGAGGTTTGGCTATTAAGTTCGTAGACGCGAGCCGCTACGCAAAAGCTGTCCATGCTAGGAAGATATGATGAACATGTTTTTAAAGAAGAAACTATAAAAAGATTACACATTACACCTATTATGATATGATAAAACAACTTACGACTTTTAAAAAGATTACAACATTTACCTACAGGAGATTTTTTTTAATTTATGTTTAACGTCGCATAAAACAACTTTAAAAATTAAAAACAAAATGCGTGCACGCTCTTAAGATATGGAGCCAGGCGCATTGCGGTGTTGCCACAGGGTATTGGATCTCGTTCGGAGACCGTTCCGAGACCATGTACTCGGGACGTTAGCTTGGATCTTGTCCCGAGTTAGCTCGGGCATAGATCCGGGATAGGTTCCGAGTAAGTTGGTTAAACATTCTCCGGGAGAGTTTCTATCCATTCCCGCAGTACTCCCAGGGAAAGATGTTTCCGAGCACGCTTTTTTTACTCTCTCGTAGTACTCCCAGAGAAAGATGTTTCCGAGCACGCTGTTTTTACTCTCTCGTATCAATCTCCGAGACTACTATATCGGAGTTAGTAGATCAGAGACACCTTTTTGTTTAAGGGGTACCAATGAGGTATTTGTGATGACAATCGTTATGTCACAATTTACCTATTCAAACTCACATTACTAAATTTTTGCCGTACTTGAGACTCGAACCACCGTATTTGGTGTGTTTTATTATTAAACAGATTTAATCAAGTTTTATTTACAAAATATAGTATATACAATTTACAAGAAACAAAGTTGAAATTATTAAACAAAACTTGATCAAGGGCGGTGCTAATGCCTACGGCATTGGAAGTTAATTATTGACCAAAATTAATCGTTGATTTCAAAAACAATACTTTCTAGGTATACCTTATAGGTATGTAATAGAAAGTAAAAATCAATTGATTAGTTCAAATGTAGAAAATTAAGGTGGTGAAATATTATTTGTCCTATGGTGGAGTGCATAGTCACTAACAGACTGATTATTTGATTAAGCTTGGCCATAAGCCATTTTATTGTGTATAAAGTTAATTGATTTAATCTGTTTATTAGCGACACTGGGACCCTAATAAATAGATAATATTTATCATGTATATAGGTTTTTTTTTTTTTATTATTAGGTTTAGTTAGAAAATATGAAGTCTGCTTTTAATATCACAAAATTCTGACAAATATTCTAGGAGAAATCAAGCTAAGATAGGTATTTGAAATGGTTTAAGCACACGAAAAACACTCTATACAGGAAATAGTTATTAAGTACCATTACACTTAAAAAAATGTATACATCATTATCATTTTAAATTTTGGTAGAAAATGTTGGATAGGCAGCAAGTGGCAACATTGCAATTTTAAAGGTGAGAAAAGTGTTGGGCCGTTTATATTTTAATTTTCAATCCAGTCTTTCGAGTTATTCGGGTAATCGGGTTATTCCCCTTTCCCTAATCCCTTGTGATAAGAGTGATTACTGATTCATAGACACTTGGTAATTTATTCTTTTATCGGGGATAGTAATAGTTGTAGCCTAATAAATCCAGTTATCAGTTTACCCGCTTCGAACAATACTTCAAACTGAGGACACCTCCTCCTTATCTAATGTTGTGTTTTGCTTTGATAAAACACTCGTTATCATTAGAATAGAAGTGCTTTGTGTTTGAAAACCTTCAGACTAGAATATTTTCAGTCAGTTGAAGGGTAATTCAAGTTATTTTTTCACCCTAAAAATAAGCCGTTTTATTGTTGTCTACAATTTGGTCCCTTTGATTTGCTGTTCCTGAGAAAATAAAAATTCTAGAAAATGGTATCCAAAGAACTAGTCAGTAATCTAAGACATGCTTTCTTGGATAAATTAAAGAGTGAGGGGCTCACTGAAGGTAAGTTTTTGCACAATAATACAGAGTTCACTCATTGGTATCAAGTAGTGTATGTATATGTTCACCTCTGATATCTCCCATAGCCATTTGTGGATCAATTTTTATGAAACTTGCAAAATGCCTCTTGAATGATGTAGATTAGATGGCAAGTTTAATACTAAAATGTTATGGTCAAGAAGAGGTATATTTCAACTCTCCTTGGTCTGTCTATCCAAGATTTGGCTGTTACAGAGGATTACTACTGTGTGGAAAACAAATCGTATTCAATCCTCTATGAAGTAGGTACCTACCTATCACAGTATTTTGTATTCGAACCTAGTCATAGTCATACATTATGTTAAATTATTCTTGTTGATAAAGAGAATTTTGTGGTTAGGTAAAATTTAAAGGTGATTTATTTTATCACACATTAGATCACTGACTGTTACACAAACAGTGCAACCACCTGTGTTAGTTCACTTTAGTGAACCTAAACAAAGACTATCACCCAAGCTATTTTACCCAACTTGACAAAATAAAATCTCTGTCAATGGTTATTTGAGAAATTTAATTCATACACATACACAACATCATACACATCCTATGATGCCTACCTCCTGTAATACATGTAGGTGATGATAGTCCCATAAGTGCCATTTACACAAATGCTCCTTATGAGAAGATTGTGGAGAGTCATTGGTGGGTAAGAAAATGGATTTGATCAACAGAGAACTGTGTCCATGTAAATTTATATTACATACTCCACAAGATTGGTCAATTGTTACAATTTCCAAATCATTTTCAAGATAAAAAGAACTCAACTATTTTAAAACTTTTTACAAATTAAAATTGAAATGGTTTGTTACAATACTAGTCTAATACCACTCTCAAATTTTCAGATGATTTCCACAAGGCAGATATTTACAAAATTAACATCAATGATGACTGGTTAACCCGTTTCCTCATTCAACATGAAGAGCAAATTCCAGAAGCTCTAAATATGCTGTGGGAAACAGTTACCTGGCGTAAAGAAAACAATGTGAATGGTAAGACTTAAATTTAAATACCAAAATTTCAAAAACATTTTGTCCCATGGTATTATTAGAGGGAAATTATTCATATTTTTTGTATGAGATCTCTATGGTAGCTAGTATACATGTAAGCATTTCATAAAGCACTCTAAATTTTACTAAAATTTTAAATATCAACTATATTGAGGTTTTTATGCACATGCCATGGTATTAGTGACTAGACTGTATATGAATAATACCCGTTGTTTATACTGTCCAACTAAGACTAATGAGTCCATTATTCCAGCAGTAAGTTCAAGACATATTATTATGTGGTCAATTTCCCAAATGGGAGGATAACTTGTCATGTCCCAGCTGGATTTTGAACCCATGACCTCAGGATTACCAATCCAAAACATTGACCACTGAGCTACCAGCACTGTGGATGTAAAATTGAGTATCAGCCTCCCATCAATACATGGGTATGACTCATAGATTCAGTGGTATTCTGGTATCATAATTTATAAATATGTTTTCCTGTCTATAACCCTTTCCAAAAACTTGACTTGTACTTTTGGAAAAACCTGTTCACTTATGAACACAAATATAATCCTCTCCAAAGTAATTATGACTGTCCAATCTAGGAAACCAAATAAAACTGGTTTCTTAATGATTAAAAACATGATCTAAAATGCACTCTAATTCACTTAATCATTCAATCAACTATTGCCTGAACATTGTACATGATTAGGTAGTCAGTCATTGTACATTTCTACTTTCCTTATCCTATCTATAGAGAGGAAAAAAATGGATTTTTTTTTAATGTTACTTTAAACTGAATGGCTATATCACAACAGGAGTTTTACCCTCCATTTGCTGGAATCTCAAAAACCATCTACTCAAATTAACCTCACCCAGCCTGAGTGGGGCTGGGCATAGCCTGACAGCATTACTATGTTTCAAAAATTTGAAACCTTTTTTGGAAGGTCTGAATCATCTGAGTGTAATACAGTCAAACCTGGATGTAAAGGAAACATCGATGTAAGGGAACAATTACCAGTTCCAAATTACCCCTCTAAGGGAAAATAACCTCTACATTAATAGAACTTGAATATAAGAGAAAAAATCTTATCTCTTGAGTTCTCTTAAGCACAGCTGATAATCATCAGCTGTGCTTTATGTATTGCAAATTATTAGAACAACCTCTCTTGTCATTTCAGATATAAATGAAAACACAGTAAACCAAGATTTTCTTAAAGATGGAAGCATGTTCCTACATGGCCAAGATATAGATGGGAAAACTTTGCTAATTTTCAAATGCAAGATGCATATTAAAGGACAGAAGGACTGGGAACAAAACAAGAGATGCATTATCTACTGGTTTGAAAGGGCTGAAAGGTACAAAACTAAACATATCAAACTATTGGCAGAATTTCTATTTAGTCTGACCAAGGATATTAGACCAGCCAGCTTTCTGACTGGGAGATAAACAACTCATCACAATGATTGATTCTTGTTTCTACAGAGTAGTTTACTGTCATATCTTCTCTGTTAATACTAACTATACTAGATTTGAACCCAAAAAGAATGCTTAAAAAATATTCATACAATGACATTTCTGAATTCTATCCAAAACCAAGGTGGGTGTCAATCCATTATTTTCAACATCACATCATAACCTCTGTGATTTTTTGAAAAATAGTTCAATATATTCTCTGCTTGCTCTGAATCTAATCTCAGTTCAAGTGATTCTCTTCTTTATTGTTTTACAGGTTGAACAAGGGAGACAAGATCACTATATTTTTTGATATGGCAGAATCAGGCTTGGCTAATATGGATATGGAATATACCAAGTATCTTATTGGACTGTGCAAACAATACTACCCCGTCTTCCTCAACTATATACTTATTTTTGAAATGCCCTGGGTTATGAATGGTAAGAACAAAAACCTATGGTATTAATTATTGCGATTTCTAGCAGTTTAAAAAAACCTTGAAACTCGTGAAAAATACAATTCTTTACTTATTATAGGAAAGTAAAAAGACCAAAGGCAAAATACAAGAATTTTAAAAAGACAGGATATGTGCCTGGTAGGACCAGGTATTGGAAAATACAGAAATCTTTTACCAGTTCAATCAAAAGATCACACAATGCTAAATGAAATTTTCATAATGTAAAACAATGGAATTATTAAAATTATTTTGTTGAAGAAATCGGTAGGGCAGCTGTCAAAAAACATTCATAACTTTTTTATTATTTGAGATATCAAAATGAAATTTTCTGATGAAGTACAAAAAAATATGGCAAATTGATAGGTACCATTCAGACCAAAAGGGCACATAATGCTCACTTGAACCTCTTACGAAAGAAGATGGTATGCGCTTATCTTTGAGATGTGGATCGTACCTAAAGGAACTTTAGCCTTTTTAATTTTGAATTGGAAGCTTCCAAAATGATAAGGGCCTATCAAGTAAACAAATTTTACTTGTTATGTAAAAATTAAAGAGGCTAAAATTCTATGTAACCTGAGATTTAGATCTATATTACCTTGAATACATAGAGGCTGTTGCCCCCTAGGCAGCCTAGAGACTTCCTCGGAGGGTTACTTTGAAACTAGCCCAGTAACTTGTAGCATGCAGCTTGATAGCCCAGCAACTTGTAGCATGCAGCTTGATACAGATAATTTATGACTGTTTCTCAACCCACTTATGGCAGTACGATTCAGAAGTTTTAAAGCTACTGGCCCCATAGTAATGTTCATTAACAAACTTTATTTTCTTCTGATTTTGGATATACTGGCTTTATGTTTGATTATACTGATTATCATTTCTTGAATAATTAGAATGTTCCAATTTCACATTTTTGTTACCCTTTTCTTCTCAGCCGCGTTTAAAATCATCAAGTCTTGGCTACCTCCTAAAGCCGTCGAAAAGATCAAATTTGTGAACAAATCCACGCTCAAAGACTACGTTCAGCCCAAGTATGCCCTAACCTGTTGGGGAGGTGAAGATACCTATGTATTTGAGTTTGTACCCGAGGAAGTAGTAAGCAGTCCAGCAGCCAATGATACGATAGCTATGAAAAGGGTAAGCAAGAGTGTTTGTTCAGTGATATTTTGTAATTTTGTAAATATTTGGCATCTTTATTTATTAAATAATACATATTTATTAAAGACAGCATACAAGTAGACACATAAAAATATAAACAGTATGGGTCCAAGTTCTAACTTATGATAATGTGATAAAGATTTGTAAAATCACAATACTATAAACCCAAAATCTTTTTTGGGTTTTTTGATTCTTATTTATTTATTAGTATTGGATTTACTACAAACATTTTTTATTTACAAAATTCTATTTTTACTTTCTTTTTGTACACAGTAGAAGTAGAAGGGAAGTATTTTCTTGTTTTTCCTCCCTTTTCTCTTGCCTTATCTTATAGAAAGGAAAGTAATGGAATCAACCAAAATTTTCGATAGTGTGTGAGAGAGTATTAATATGTGTAAGTGTATATTAGAGAAAGAGTGTGAATGTGTGTGGGTGGGAGAGACAGTGTGAGTGTGAATATGTGTGTGAGAGAGTGTGTGTGTGTGTGTTCGTGCGTGTGTGTGTGCGTGCGTGCGTAAAAAAATTAAAATCGGATGTCAAGGTTACGCTGCGCTAATAAAACATAATAAATAGTTGCGAGCGGAGGAGAAAGATAGCAAAATTTTCACCATCGAAAAATTATGTAATCTACTGGGGGGGATATGTCGGCCATGTATCAAAAGTACCTTGTAAAATCCTATGGAACGGCAAGATACCCTATATTTCTAGTTTTACTGTTCAAGAAATATAATAAATAAATAATCTATAAAAGTACGTGGTACTTTTGATTAACTTCTTAAAATGTTAACGCGTAGAATTAAAGATACACACGACCATCTATTCTGTGTATAAATCTCAAATATGTGCCCATCTATTTATTATCATTATCATTCAACACTTTATTGGATTTAAATGGACATAATTATTATGTACAATACAAATAATTAATTTAACAATGAAAAAAATGGAAGCAATATATACCTGTACAATAAAAATGAAAAAGAATAGAAACATATGTCCTAACAAAAGGGCGGGGTTATTGCCTATGGCAATATCCCCGTTTATAATACCACAGCCCAAACACTAAACCTAAACCAATTTCTCTACCTGAGAAAATTACAAGAAGTACACAATCCTAATAAGTTACAATGAACTTCTCTCAACGAGACCTTTAAAACAATATGCCGCGCGTGTGTTATAGCATTCTATTAATGATTTTAAAGCTGATCCGTGTCCAGCCTGAGTGGGGTGCTGTAGGGAATTTATTTAACACATCTAGCGCCATGTGAACACCGGTGCACACGAATTGAGTACTGTCAGGGGCCGCGTGATCACATATCCACACCCAGAGTGGCATAGTGATGTGTGGCATAGTGCACACAATTTACATTGAAACTATAGGTCTAGAATGAATCTCTGGCCCCAGGAGAACCTACATATTTGCTTGGCCTGGACTTTTTGCATATCCATTATGTGCTAGGGGCGCGCGTGATCACCGGTGTACACGAAGAAAATTGCGGAAAAATCATGTTAAGAATAAAAAAAACTCATTTCTATTTTCACAAAACTAACCCAAGTAAGCCTAACCACAAAATTATCAAAAAAAAAATTTTTGGCCCCAGGAGAGAATTTCAATTTTAGGCCTTGGTGCTAGATGTGTTAAAAAAAGGTACTTGTGGCCCAGAACCGCTTTCGCATTACTTCGGGGATCTTTACCTTTATATCCATGCCATTCCGGAAACGGCAAAACTCGGGGAGAATTTCCCGCTCCGGCCGGGATTCAAACCCGTAACCTCCGGGTCAGCAGTCAATGCTCTTAACCACTGACCCACGGTAGTCGGAAAATAAAGGGATACTTTTTTTTTGGGTTTCTTTCAAGTCGCAGGGTTCTCATAATATGTGAGCTATTCCACTCAACCACAGTTGTTGCGTTTTTTTATATTTTAAGTAGTTCCCAAGAAACCCTAGGCCTACGTGAGACTTCATGGAAGCCCTGTTGTATAAGCTTCTTGAGTAAGTTCAATTCCTACATAAAATAAAAACCCGAGTATCCTCTGATACCACGGCTCTTTGCTTGGTCAATGGTTAAAATTGTTACAAGAAGTGGAAAAGTTTACCTGATATAGTTGGATTTAAAGACCAAAAAAGAAAAGAAAACATTGTAAAATTCTTACCTGATTGATGATTCCGCAGAACTGCCACTATACGAAATTTAAACTATAAAAAGTTGCAATAATATATTATAGTAAAATTTAGCAAAATGATTAGGTTAAAATTCAAAATTTACGAAATATATAAAAACCGTTTTGTAGTAAATAAATTACATAACACTCTTTTAAACAATTAGGTAACTCTGTTTCGAAAGTTGAAGATACCGACCGACCATCGGCATCGTGAAGCGAGAAAGACCATAACGAAACTGGCTTGGGTCTAATTTTTGAGTTACATGCCAGGTCGGTCTGAAATTTCCTCGTTTCTGATTGGTCGAATCGTTATCATGCTACCAGATGGCAGGTAAAAGTTAGACAAAGCAAAAGGTTCGTGAGAACTTTTTGGTTGGAAATTTCCCAAGCCGAAATCAGAAACTTTCCAATCAGAGCAGTGGCGTCGCTTGAATTTCATTTTATGGCCTTTTTTATTAGCATTATTTGTGTGTGTGTGTTTTTTTTTTTTTTTTAATATTAATCATAATAATTTATAATCAAGACTTTTTTAAGTGTTCGAAGGAAGACATATTTGCGCGTTGTACTTGCTATATTTGGGACTTTTATCCATGTGTCAAGTGATGTAGTTACAATGTAGGGTAATTTTGGATAGAGGTTATTTATATAATTATATATATATACTTTTTTAATATCACATTGCATGTCAATCACGTAAAATTATAATGTCTCCCAGATTTTCAGGAACTAAGTAGGTGTCTCTTGAGTCCCAATGCTACTTTCAGTTTTATTTATAATTACTTCTATTTTTCGGAAAAATTTAGTGCAACCAAAAAATGTCAGTTTTAGACAAAATCAAAGAAAATTGCAAAACTGGCAGTCATGAGCAAAATAAATTTTCAATTTTTTTTTTTTTTTTTTTTTTTCAATTTGATTTTAACGTCGCTTTCAACTGCATGGTCATATCACGACTGGGTTTACCCTCCATTCGCATTAAGTTCACAAGGGCCGGGCTGCCAAATGTTTTTGATTTACATAATTATAATATACCTTTATAAAAAACTAGATTTTCTATCGTGAAATTTTTTAGTCTGTTTGCTAGTCACGATTTTTTTCTTCTATATCAGGTGTTCCTCAAGGGTCCCATTCTGTCCAGTTTTGTTTTTCCTTTTTAACTTTTCTTATCCTATAATAATTTGACTTGCCCAGATTTTTACATTTCTGGGCGAATCTTAGCCTCAGGATACCAAAAATATCTCGAAAACGGTAAGAGAGTCTTGAAATTTGGTATGAAAGTTGATTTTATGTACCACACAAACCACAAAACTTTTGGTTGAAATTGGCCTCAAGGACCGTTTCTTTGAATTGGTTGGATACAAAAAAAGTTAGAGAACAATTTTTTCTTAGAAATAAAAATTTACCTGTATTTTTGAGGTCCCGCTTAGACTGACTTTTTTTTATTATTCTAGATGGGGGTTCTCACTTATTAAACCCAATGATTTTGAAGTTCTGATTACGATTTTGACATTGAGTTTTAGTTAAATGTTACCGTTGAGTCACCAGTGGTGGATTTTGACCTCTTTTCGAGTGATAAGGAATGTCATGTGGTGTAACACCAGATTTTTGCCTTTTCAAGTTTTTATTATTATTATTTTTTTTTCTTGTGGTGAAGCACAAGGCTTCTTCACAATTTTTGTGGGTAGCGCAACATTACCAAGAGCCTCCTTCACATTTCGAATTATTCTATTACATTAATTTCTTTTTACTCTGGTAATGCCGCCACTGGTCGTTACTCATACAAGTAACTACTCATTTTTCCTCACGAGGTATGAGTGGACCCCGAACATCCAAGTACAGAGCAGAAAAATTCCTGCTCCGCTGGGGATCGAACCCAGGTCACCGTGTGTGCAATGCCTAGCGCGCTAACTCACTCTGCCACGGTGACTACTTGAGTTTTTTATTATTATTATTATTATTGAAAAATTATCCACTGCCATTTCAATTCTGTTAAAAATCTTTGAATTTCTGAAACGTCCTTTTGTTGCTGAAACAATGGTGAAGTTTTTTTAAGTTAATCCTACCAATTGTCATGTTATCTTTTTCAATCCTTTTAAGTTTGCCTACACTGAGCCGGGGTTTCCCGCGAAAATGATTTCCAGAACCGGGGAATCATTTTTGCGTACTTATCAATAGTAGTTTCGTTTAAAAAAAAAAAAAAAATATGTTTTTACCTTCCTACGTCTGATACAAGAACGTTTTTTTTTCTACAAAGTATATTTATTTTCCGTTTTTTACGTCTTGTTTATTTTTACAATATCCAAGAACGTTTAAATTTTGTATATTTATTTTTTACGTCTTGGTATAACACAAGAACGTTAGTACTCTTTAAAGTGTGTGTGTGTGCTGCTGTCGTGTTTTACCCTTACGGGAAACTAGTGCAAGGAGAAATTCTAAGCCGTGACCGCTGTCACTGACCCGAGGGATCCCTGAGAGTAAGCGGAGGAGCTGCCGGGCGATCTCCAGTGCAGTAGTTGCTGTCATAAGTATTTCTGGTTTAGACAGTGATATAATATCACCAATAATATTAGTTTATTCTTTCTTTTTACTAATATACGCTACCCAAAAAAAAAGAGATTTTAATTTAGTTATTTTTGCGTGCTAAAAGAGGTTAAATCCCAAAAAGAGGCCAAACCGCCCAAAAAGAGTTTTGAACCAAAAAAGAGGTTTTACCCTTAAAAGAGGCGTCCTAAATAATATTTATTTATTTTTAAATTATCTTTTCGTGTTTCTAAATGTTTCTTTCACCCCGATTCTCACTCTCCCAGCTATAGCTTAAAGGTATGGCGGAAGACGAGAATACGGAAAATTCCAACGGGAATAGGAACCAATTTGATGGAGGTAATGCGTATAAGAAAAGGAAATTGGGTGTTGATGGCTCACCTGTGTCAAGTCAGGTACTCATGGCGGAGGATGCCAGAGTTGAGTTGGTACAGGCGATTCAGAAGCTTAGCGCTCTTATTGTAGACCTTTCTAAGGATATTAGTGACTCCCCAAAAATAAGGAAGGATATCAAGGAGAGAACACAAATTCTCCAGGATATGAATACACAGTTGCTAGAAAACACCGTGTTGGATATTCTCCAGGCACCTGCTGCAAACAAGGCGATTATAACAGATATTGGAGAAAACTTACCCCCCCGTATGAGATATTTTTGTGATAGATGCGCTACAGAACTAGAGCAGGAAGAAGAGGAGAGGAAAGAAATTCGATCGAAACTTAGAGAAGCGATAACATATTCAGAGGAAAATTATGTAGCTTTTATTGATAAAGATTGGCCAGAGGCTACTTTTGAGAAAATCAAGGAAACAATAGGAAACCCATGGTCGACACGCGAAGGCGATCTCGTTGTTATTATTAACAAAAAAGATGAAGATACTCCTCTCTTGAACATGGTAAAGATCAGATACCCAGAAATGGAAGAATTTTTAGTAGCAAATAATGAAACAGGGACAGAACCCGCGGAAGAAAGACTTCAATACCTAGAGAGCACAGTGAAAACTAAAACACACACAAATACGAGAAGAGTTCACCTGGTCGAAACTAGAGGCGAAAAAGATATTAGGAGTTTATTAACAAAGCTTAAGGATGAGAATCTGCTGAAAGGGGAAAAAGTGACAGTAGCTGTGAGTCTGCCGGAAACAAGAACTATCGTGCGCAAAACACTGGAAATTTTCTTCCATGAGGATAAGGACACCCATATTGACTTCTATATACCCAGAAATACGGAATTTAAACATAAAGAAATTACACTGGACAAGAGAGATCGAAAACCAGAGGCTGTCATAATAAAAACAAACATCTCCACCTACGCTGACACTCTAAGAAGTATAAGATCAGTTATAAGACCAGACGAGATGGGTGTAGGAGTCAGATCCATAAAAAGGACAAAACAAAACCATGTAGTTATCGAAACAGAGCAAGGTCAAGCGAGCCGCTTACATAAAGAAATAGCCACTCGAATACAAGGAGTCGAAACAAGAATCACGGGGAACAGCTCAACGGTAATAATCATGGACATTGATGCCTCAATGAACGGGAGGGAAATTGAAGAATGTATCAGAAAGGAGATACGAGAGTTCGAAACCACTGTCAGATACGTCCGAACTACTAGGGCAGGAACACAAGTGGCCACAGTAACAATGCCCACGAGGGCAGCCGAGAATCTCCTGAAAATAGGAGATATAAAAATAGGTTGGACCCGTTGCAGAGTTAAGCCTCGGACAGACGTCATCAGGTGTTACAACTGCCTGAAAATAGGACACCACTCAGCAATATGCAAGGAACCAAGAGGCGACAAAAAATGCCTAAACTGTGCGCAAACCGGACACATCTCTAGAGAATGTAGCAACGTGAGCTTTTGTTCTACCTGCGAAACTGAAGGACACAGATGCGACACATTTAAGTGCCCTTCTTTTAAGAACCTAATGAATAAAATGAAGGAAACGGCAACAGGAGAATCAACAAATGAAAATTTAAATCCAGAAGAAAATAGAGAACAAGAAGATGGTAATAAGCAAGATATTGAAATAATGGACGTGTCGTTAGAAGAAGTACACACAGAACAAACATGATCAAGTTTTTACAATTAAATGCTCATCGATCAGTTCCCTCCCACGAACTGGCAAATAAAACTGCCCAGGATGAAAATTTGAGTGTTCTGCTTATTAGTGAACCCAACAAAAAATATATAAAAAATAATCACGGATTTTATAACGATGGAAAGTTGGACGCAGTTATACAAATAACAAATAAAAATCTCAAAGTTGAAGCCTTCGGGCGGAGCGATGGATTTGTATGGGTTGTAATAAATGGTTACCAAATATTCAGCTGTTATATTTCCCCCAATGTCACACACCGGGCTTTTGTACATTATCTGGAAGACCTCAAAAGTAGTATTCAAAGTTCGACCTGCAGTAAAATACTACTGGGAGGAGACTTCAACTCTAAATCGCCAGAATGGGGTTCAGCTATGGAGGATCCAAGAGGAACTACATTAGGAGAGTGGTTGGCAGAAAATAACCTGGAAATACTAAATCAAGGCAGCGCACCAACCTTTATACGAGGAAGCAGTTCATCGGTAATTGACATAACTTTTTGTTCAAAATCTCTTTTTCGGCGTGTCATAAACTGGCGAGTATCCGACGAAGAGAATCTAAGCGACCACCAGAATATTTATTATGAAATAGAGACAGGTGAAATTCAAAATACGGAGACGAATAAAAATAAAATAAAATGGAAATATAGTGAAGGAAAGAAACATGAGTTCCAGAAAGTCATAGAAGAATATCTCAAAGACCAACCGGCTGTACCTGAAATATGTTCGGAAAAGCTACAGGAAGCCTGTAAAAAAGTATTTTCGCCGAGAGGAGATGGATCCCAAAAGAAGCCAGTATATTGGTGGAACCAAGAGATAGCAGCACTTCGAAAACAGTGTCACATGGAAAAAAGAAAAATAGTGAGAAAAAACGGAAAGACGAACATTACCGAAGAAGAAAAGAGAGCTTTAAAAAAACAATACTATATTTCGAAAGAGAAGCTGCGGTTCGCAATTAATACATCGAAACAAAATGCTTGGGAAAACTTGTGCAACGATCTAAACAAAAATATTTGGGGAAATGCGTACAAGATCGTGTGCAAAAAATTTAAATTAAATACAAATCCCCCCCTGAAAACGGAAGAAAAAATCACGGAAGCGGAAAAACTATTTCCACGACATGAAAAAATAAATTGGGAAGTGATAGACGTCGAAGAAGATATTCAACGCTTCACAATGGAAGAAACCGTAGAGGCATTCCACAAATTAAGGAACAAGAAATCACCCGGCCCAGATGGTATAAGCTCGGAGATGGCCAAAGCTCTTTTCGAAATTACTCCACAATATTGCTTAGACATGTTTAACCAGGTCCTGGTCTCGGGTGTTTTCCCTAAAAACTGGAAGTTGGCAAAACTGGTCCTCTTAGAAAAAGGGAAAAAGGATGATCAGGGAAATATGTCGTATAGACCAATTTGCCTCTTAAATATATTAGGAAAAGTGATGGAACATCTCATTAAAAACAGACTTTTGAAAGAAATGGAAGAAAAAGGCGATTTATCCGATAAACAATACGGGTTCCGGGCGGGAAGATCAACCCTAGATGCTATAAAAGAGGTTTTAAAAATGGCAGAGGATGCTAAAAAAGAGAAAATGCTTTGTGCAATGACCATGGTTGACATAAAAAACGCGTTCAATTCAATGCCCTGGAGAGGAATAATGCATGAAATAAAGCGAAAAAATATATCAAATTACCTCACCAAGATATTGTGCAGCTATTTTGAAGATAGGAGACTTCAAATAGACGAAAAAACCGAACTTGAATTGTCCTGCGGCGCCGCACAAGGATCCGTAACCGGGCCGACGCTGTGGAACATTTATTATGACCCCGTCCTTAGAATCGAGCTACCTTCAAACTCTAAAGTTCTGGCATATGCAGACGATCTTGTCATCATAACAAAGGGGAAAACACAAGAAGAGATACAACAAGAAACAAATTCTACCATGAGAAAGATCATAGAGTGGATGAGGAACGCTCAGTTAGAAATTGCTCCCCAAAAAACTGAGGTAGTTCTACTAGTGAGCAAAAAGAAGTGCCGCGAGATCACAATCCGAGTAAATGACATGGACATTAAGTCAAAAAAATGCGTAAAGTACCTCGGTGTGATGCTAGACGAGAACCTAAGGATGGGTGAACACGTTAAATACGTCGTGTCAAAATCGGAAAGGATCTGCGGAATGCTCAGCAGAATAATGCCAAATCTAAAAGGTCCGGACAACCCAAAGAGAAAAATCCTGGCCTCCGTTGTTTACTCCACCTTATTATACGGAGCACCTGCATGGGGGAAAGTAGTAAAATGGAAGAAATATATTAACCTTCTCGAGAGAGTCCAAAGAAAAATTATGTTGAGGCTCTGCAGAGCATATAGAACGGCGGCAACACCAGCACTCCAGATTATATCAGGGTCACTCCCCATAGAGCTTATGGTGGAAGAGAAAAGACGGCTCTACGAGATTTATAAGCAAGAAGAAAATAAAGAGGAAAGAGATAAAATGATCGAAGAATTAAAAAATGAGATGATAGAGAGATGGGAAAGTAAATGGGATGCAGAAAATATAAAAGGAAAATGGACGAAAAGGTTAATAAATAAAACAGGAATGAATCAATGGATAAATAGAAAGCACGGAAATATTTCGTACGAACTCTGCCAATTTTTAACCGGACACGGGCATTTTAGAAAATTTCAATTCAAAATAAAAAAAGTACCGAGTGCAAAATGTGCTTACTGCAACTGGCCCGAAGACAACCCGGAGCACACAGTATATAACTGCGACCGATTCAACCAAGAGAGAGAGGCTTGTTCCAGAAAATTAGGAAAACAAATTACTCCTGAAAATACTGTAGAAGAAATGCTGAGAAACGAAGTTCAATGGAATATCATAGAAGAATTCATCCGCAAAATCCTGAGAATCAAGGCACAAGACGATAGACGGGCCAGAACGTGAAGCCCACCTAAGCATCTGCATTTGAAGTAATGTTTCTTCAACGGTTCCGAATGCAGATGTCTTAGAGGGAGAGGAAGGTTTTAGTGGTTAAGTGTGCACCGTCGCCAGCACAAGTCCCACACTGTTCACTAGGCTGCTGCATGTAGCAGCATAGTGTTCGTCTTTTTGAAGATTTCCCCCTCTTCTTTAAAAAAAAAAAAAAAAAAAAAAAAAAAAAAAAAAAAAAAAAAAAAAAAAAAAAAAAAAAAGTAGTTTCGTCCAATGAACCCATGCAGGTCATCTGCAGTAGAGCATTGAAAATGTTAATGGCTTGTTTTTCTATGGATTTCAAAACAAAATGGTTCGATTCGGTTTGGTTCGAATGCCACCCAGTGCATATGTTTCTCTCTTAAATTTGATATTTTGGTCAGTAAAGGCACGAAAACAACTGCTGGAATAATGAGACTCTTTAGTCCTAATCGGGCAGTATAAATAAATGTATTATAATTATATTACTCTAAACATCATTGAGTAAACATCATTGATGAAATGTTGGCATGTGAGGAAAAATGGAAAAAAATTGTAAATTTTATAAGGGCAGTAATGAAAAAGAAGGAAAGAGATGAGAGAGTGCAGGCCCCATGACGTTGTCCCATGGTGAGCCTTAATAGATAATGCGCCTGAAGTAATGTTATTAAACGGTTCCGGGTGCATCATCTTCTCCAGAGAGGTCTAGGTTTTTTAGTGGGTGGAAATCCCACTGCCCATGGTTTCCGGGTGTCTTAAAGATTTTTCTCCTAAGCCTCTCAAAAAAAAAATAAAATATATATTACTCTACCTTAATCAGTACACCTTCACAAAATTACAGAGTCCACCATCAAGATATTATTATTTATTCTATATTGGTTCATTGTATCTTTGCATTTTGATAATCTGATCAAATCTAACTAATGTCTTAATGAATTGCTCTCAGGTCCACTTCGTTGACGGATCCCCAGGAGATGCTAGGAGTATGGCCTCATCTAGTCTTTGCTCAGCCGATGATGATAATCAATTTATTGTTACCCCGCGTAAGTAGAAAGGTGTTTTAGAAAGGTGAAGAAAAAAAAATATGCTAGAACGAGTATGGTAGGGTTTACCCTCCATGTGCAAGAAACTTCCTGACCTGCTACCAATATTAACCTTAATTGGGTATTGTTGGGCCGAGAATAGCCAGTATCACAAACCTAGGGTCTCCCACCAAGTCTTCATCTCACTGAACATTACTTAACTAGTTAACTTCAGCGAATTTACGAGATCGTTGGATAAACACACCTTTATCATTTTAATTATCTTTCCAGGTATCCGGCTTTTTTCCATTATAATATTAAGCATAAACACGTTTGCTATCCACCACATGATGTGAAATGAAAAAAAAAAAAATATTTCGGCTGCTTTATTTCAGTCACCAAACTGCGGATATCACCTTTAGACTGTGTTCAGTTCAAGAAAGAGAATACAGGTGAAATCCAAGGAACAATCAGCATAGTCAATAATAACACCAGAAGTATTGCTTTCAAGGTAATTTTTGATGGTTTTTTTATACAGGGTGGGGCAAAAGTCTGGAAACCCCTGAATAACTTTCGAATGGCTTCTTCGGTAAACTTAAAATTTTGTACGGTAAACCGGACTAATAAGACCTTCTTTTAGAGTGGGGTCAATTTTTGTTACCGGCCCCCATGTCGGGGCCAGGGGGGCCAACTTCATTTTTTTAAATACGAACCCCCACCTTGCGACACATTTTTGGAAAGGTCTTCAAATAAAAAATACATTGGTGCAAATTTTATTTTTTAAATATTATTTGTTTGCAAATGGCGTCCAACTTTGTGTATGCAGTAAAGTCTGGAAACCCCTGAATATCTTTCGAAAGGACTTTCTCAGTAAATTTAAAATTGTGTACGGTAATCCTTGGTAATTAGACCTTATATTAGAATTGGACCGATTTTTTTTTACTGGCCCCCATGTCGGGGCCAGGGAGTTCAACTTCATTTTTTTTAAGACGAAACCCCACCTTGCGATACATTTTTGGAAAGGTCTAATTACCCCTACTTACCGTGCACAGTTTTAAATTGTCTGAGAAAGCCCTTTCAAAAGATATTCAGGGGTTTCCAGACTTTACTGCATACACAAAGTTGGACGCCATTTGCAAACAGTTTAATATTATAAAAATAAAATTTGCACCAATGTATTTCTTATTTAAAGACCTTTCCAAAAATGTATCCCAAGGTGGAGGTTCGTATTTAAAAAAATGAAGTTGGCCCCCCTGGCCCCGACATGGGGGCCGGTAACAAAAATTGACGCCACTCTAAAAGAGGGTCTTATTAACCTGGTTTACCTTACAAAATTTTAATTTTACCGAAGAAGCCATTCGAAAGTTATTCAGGGGTTTCCAGACTTTTGCCCCACCCTGTATATCAATACCAGAGATGTGATATGTGATTCTACTAGATAGGTAAGATTTCATATTTATCTTTTTAGACATGAATAATAAAGAAGATCTACATCTACAGTGTGACTTGAAACTTAGATTTATTAGTTTCTTGTCTGAGTTAAATACCTATGTGTGAAATAATATACAGGGTGAGCATAAAGTCTCACCCCACCCCCCGTATCTCGAGAATGGCTGAAAATACAAGAAAACGCAAAAACCCGTATTCCTTAATTTTTAGGATGATCAATTTTTAGCCCAAAAAATTTTGCCTACACGGCCCCAGTCAGGCTGGGCATGGACCAACTTTAAAATCTTAAATAGAATGGTATGTCTTGTGGCATATTGTTTTAAAGGTCTTATAGAGAAAAGCTCATTACAACAAATTTCAGTGAGCTACGACTTACCGTTCCCGAGATACAGGGTCGAACGTCCTGCGTAATATCCATATATTTTGATCTATAACTCGTTAACTGTAAATTATAGAAAAATGAAATTTGTTGATAATAACTCCTTATGACAAGCCCTGTCGAAAAAGGTATAACTCGACATACTCTGTTGATATTAGTTTCTGGTCGGTTTTGTCAGCCAGCCGGACGAATAGTCCGAAAAATTTTAACGAAAAAACAAATCAAATTTTAACTTGTTCGAAAGTTCTTGCGATAAGGAGTTATTATCAACAAATTATATTTTTCTGGAATTTATGGTCAACGAGTTATAGGTCAAATCGCCCGATTTACAATGAGAACAAATTCTCAAAAAACATAGATTTAAGTTTAGAAATAGAAAGCGATCATGTTTTACCTACTGGTAATCTGACCAGTAACCATAATAATAATGAAATTGTACAAACATCAGGACAGATAGGAAATAACAAATTATCCTCTAATAACAATATTAGTAGGAAAAAAGTAATCAATATTTTTTACCAGAATACTCGAGGTTTGAAAACTAAAACGAAAGAATTTTATTTAAATCTCCTCTCAGAAGAATACGACATAGTGGCTATCACTGAGTCGTGGTTAAGTCCAGATGTAAATACAAATGAACTTTTCGACTCTCGATATACAATATTTCGGCAAGATAGGGACGAAAAGAAGACAGGCAAAAAAAGAGGAGGTGGCCTAATTTTAGCTTCAAAACGAGAAATTTCCTTGACTAGAATTGTACATTGGGACATATGTAACAATATTCTTGAGCTCATGTGGTTTCGATTGACACTAATAGGGGAAATAATCTATCTTTGTTTGATTTATTTACCACCACATCAAGAGTCAAAAAAATATGACGCTGTGAAATTCCTTTCAGAATCAATATCAGAGCGAAACTTACAAAATGAAAATTTCATCCTTATTGGTGATTTAAATTTGCCCGATTTCTCTGAGGAATTAAATGTAGACCCTCCTCGTTCAGTTTCCAAGTTTAGAGAATTTACCAATTTTCACCTCCTAGAATCCAAAAACCATATAAGAAATAAAAATAATAGAATACTAGATCTATGTCTAACGAACATAAGTGAAATATTTTTATCTAATAATAAACAAGTTGATGTAGAAATCTTAAAAACTCAGGGATTAGTAAAGGAAGACAGTCACCATCCTGCATTAGAAATAATGATCAAGTATCAAAATAAAATTAAAATTAAGCAAATACCATATAAAGTTGATTCTAAAGAAAAGACAAAATATTTTGCCTTCCACAAAATTGACGCTGAAAAACTAAATAGTGAAATACAAAAAATCTGCTGGGAAGATGACATAAATCTAATCACGTGTCCAAACATCTTCCTTAATAATATTTATGTAAAGTTAAATGAAATATTTTTGAAAAATGTTCCCCTTTACAATGTAAGCAAGCGATCACAAAATTTCCCCGAGTGGTGGAGCGCAAATACAAGACACATTTTCAAAACAAAAGAAAAATTGCGCAAAACGCAAAACAAAACACAGCAACAATCTGAACACTATAAATATTTACGAAAAGAAATTAAAAAAGAGATTAAGTCCAACTATCAATCCTACATCCAGAAGTTATCCACTGAATTCAAACATAACAGTAAAAGTTTCTGGAAATACGTAAAAAAGGAAAGATCTAAGGGTAAATCGACAAACATAATCTTTAAGGGGCAGCAGTTGAACTCTCAAAAAGAGATTGTTGACTCCTTTGCAGATCACTTCATTACCTCATACAAACCATGCTCTGTGGACTTAGATAAAATCTGTTCGCTGAACGATCTCTCTACCAGTATAGAGATACCTTTGTTCACAGAGCAACAGGTCTTGGATGAAGCTATGAATATAAACCCAAATAAGCCCGCGGGAAGGGATGGAATACCCCCCAAAATAGTGCGAGAATGCGCTCCATCACTCGCCAAACCTCTTACTTATTTATTTAATTTAAGTTTGCAATCAAATGTGTTTCCTGATCGACTTAAAGATACAATAATAACACCTGTACCAAAAAATGAATCTGGCTGTGTTGAGGACCACAGACCAATAGCTAACCTCAATTCTTTTGCCAAACTATATGAGGCACTATTATACAAATCTATAGCAGGTCAAGTTTTTTCTAAGGTTAGAAATATTCAGCATGGCTTTGTGGAAGGACGTTCGACAGTTACAAATCTCACTGAATTTTCAGAATATGTATGTGCAACCTTACAGGAAGGCTATCAAACGGATGTCCTTCTCACAGATGTCATGAAGGGATTTGATCAAATCTCACATGAATCAATCATAAAAAAATTATACAGCATAGGATTTAAGTCACCAAAATTATTTGTCTCATACCTCACCAATAGGAACCTTCAGGTAAAATATATGGACATTACTTCAGAACCATTTATCCCAACATCAGGCATTGCTCAAGGCTCAAAATTAAGTAGCTTACTATTCATTTTAACCTACGATGAAGTGTGCAAAGATATTAGCCCTGAATCAAAAATACTCCTCTACGCAGATGATCTCAAAATCTTTAGAAAAATAACAAACATAAATGACTGCCAAAAATTGCAGGAAGATCTCAACATAGTTAGACAAAAACTTCACTTGATTGGGCTAAATTTCCATCCATCCAAATCAAAACAAATCACTATCACAAGAAAAAAAGTCAATATAAACTATAACTACAAAATGGGAGACATCTGTATAGAAAAAGTAAATTCTCATAAAGATTTGGGTATTATAATTGACAGTGAACATAAATTTAACGAACATCGTGCAAACATGCTAAAACGAGCTTATAGAAAACTTGGCCTCATTATTCGATTCGGAAAACACGTTAAGGATATTGATGTTTTAAGAACGCTATTTTTATCACTAGTGAGATCTACTGTGGAGTATGGATCAATATTATGGGATCCAAACTCGAAATTAGAATCAAAAACAATTGAAAAAATTCAGTCCACATTTGTTAGATACCTATTTAAAAAAGAAAACGGGTTTTATCCAAAATACCCGGAAGCTATTTCCTACAACACCCTTCTAGAAATGCTTGATATTAATTCTCTTGAATTAAGACGTAAAGTAGACCTAGTGATGTTAATTTATAATCTTGTAAACAATAATATTACATGTCTAGAACTCAAAGAAAAAATAGTGGAAAAAACACCAAACCCTATTTTAAGAAATACAAATATTGAAACCTTCACAGTCCCTCATCCTAGACTTACTAAACTTCATGAATCGCCACTGAACAGAGCAATGACTCTATGTAATGAAGTACACTTAAGCACAGACGACTTTTTACTGTCTAAGGAAGCTTTTAAAGCAAATGTAAGACAATTAGTTTTTAGTTCCCTATAGTTTTAAGTTCTTAATTAATTATTTAATTTTAATGTGAACATTGGTATTGTTGTTTCAATTTATAGTTATAAGAATTATTTTAATGTGAAACAAATGTATGTTCTTAATAAAAAAAAAAAAAAAAAAAAAAAAAAAAAAAATATATATGGATATTTCGCAGGACGTCCGACCCTGTACCTCAAGAACGGTAAGTCGTAGCTCACTGAAATTTGTTGTAATGAAATTATCTCTATAAGACCTTTAAAACAATATGCCACAAGACATACCATTCTATTTAAGATTTTAAAGTTGGTCCATGCCCAGCCTGACTGGGGCCGTATAGGCAAAAATTTTTTGGCTGAAAATCAATCCCCCTAAAAATTAAGGAATACGGGTTTTTTGCGTTTTCTTGTATTTTTAGCCATTCTCGAGATACGGGGGGTGGGGTGAGACTTTATGCTCACCCTGTATATAGTTAATAGTCGAACTTTCCTTGTGCAACTAAACAATAAGGTCTAATCACGTCTCTCTTAGCTGGGACATGATTAATTATCCTTTCATTTGGTATTTTGACTACATAATAATACGTCTTGGACTTACTGCTGGAAAAATGTAACCTATTATTATTCGCAATCGGACAGCATAAATATGTAGATGACATTATTTTTTTTTACGTTTTTTTGTACAAAACAGTACCTAACTAATATGTACAGCAAAACAGCAACAAAGCGCTATCATTCCTCTTCACAATTTCTGTTATTAAACTAGCTCTTCGCCTTTTTGAATAGGTAAAGAGTTTGGCAATTAAAAAGTTATAAATTATCATATTTGTGTTACTTTCATGTTGTCAAAACTACTCAAACTCGCTTGACTAATTATTTGCTGAACTTGGGAGTCTAACTATCGACCTCCACGTTACAAGTATCAGTATAAACCATGAAAGTAACCTATTATTAATCGCAATCGGACAGCATAAATAGATGATATTATTTTTTTAAACTATTATTAATCACAAGGTAATTTTTTATGGTTACTTTCATGGTTTATACTGATACTTGTAACGTACAGCAAACAGTATCGATCGATACTGAGGTCGATGAGTTTGGTCATTATAATAAGATCAAATCAGACTCATGTGCATGATTCTCTCTCCCTCAGATAAAGACCACTGCCCCAGACAAGTTCCGGGTTCGCCCTGGTAGCGGAGTCCTCAATCCTGAAGACAGAATATCCGTGACCGTGTCCTTGCACGACGGAGTCCCCGCCAGGGATGTTCTGGGGGACAAGTTCCTTGTCATGTCCACCTTGCTGGATGCTCAGGATCCTGACTCTAGCACTGACCTTGTGGTGAGATACTCTGATATGTAACACTAGCACTAAGCAATCCGTGGTAAATATATCAAATTCAACCGACCTCAGTAGCTTGATGGATAAGGCGGCGGACTTGTAACCTGGAGGTCGGTGGTTCAAGTCCCGGTTTCAGCGTAGATTTAGTAAAGCGAGTTTGAGTAGTTGTGATATCACGAAAGTGATTAACACAAATATGATATCAAATTTAATATATTTGTACAGAGCGAGTTAGCGCGCTAGGCATTGCACACATGGTGACCTGGGTTCGATTCCCAGCGGGGGAGGATTTTTTCTGCTCTGTACTTGGATGTTCGGGGTCCACTCATACCTCGTGAGGAAAAATGAGTAGCTGCTTTAATGTGAAGCAGCGACCAGTGGCAGAATCTTAGGCAAAAAAAATAATACAAGATATTGTAAATTAAAGTGGTAAAGTCCTATGATTCTGCGCTACCCACTAAAATTGTGACATAATAACACAAAGAAAAAGCATTATTATTATTATTATTACATTTTTCCAAATAAAAAATCAGGTGGTAATTAGAGAACACTTATTTATGTAAACTTTATCACCTCATTCTCTCTTCAGGTTCTCTGGAAGAATGTAGCGACCAGTGCCGTAGATCAGTACCGACTAAAGTGTAGTGTCCAGCTGCTGGACTCGATATCACTAGCAACGTACTCCAGTGGAGTGGGAGAGAAACTCAACAATTGCTCAACGGTCTGGCGAGGACCTATTGAAATGAACTCTGGTACCAGTGGACATTTGATCCATGCGGTAAGTAACAAAGTGTCATAGGTTTAAATACAATAAATAGTTAAAAAAAAAAAAAAAAAAAAAAAACTCCCAATACCCAAATAGAAGGAAGAGTTGGGATCAAATTAGAAATGATAAGGAACATATGAAGAGGAATAACGTACTAGGACATCAAATAAGACTGTGAGAAGTAGAAAAGTGAGTAGTTACTTTTGTAAGAAATGACTGGGGTGGCATTACCAAAGTAGCAAGAAAATAATGTGAAGGATTTAAAATAATGATCGATGATGCTCTTATTAATTATAAACTGGAGCCATATTAAATTTGTGAAGAGGCTCAAGCAACCCCACATAATTCACAGTACATGCGATAATATTCATATTTATTATATATCTTGATTTTCCAGGTTCAAACGCTGAATGAAGATAACAAGGTGCTCAAAAAGCAACTGCAACTCCACCAGACTCTCCTCATTCTCATCCTCACCCTCATGATTGTCCTCATCGCCATAGTTGGCTACACACTACTCAATAGTCCTCACGAGGTTCCAGCCTCCACCATGCTCTGTGATACTCCTCCCTCTGTGAAAGTAGAGCTTTGACCGGAATTATGTCAGGACTGTCAATGACGCCATGGAGATCTCTGTGATTTAGTTGATGACATCATATTCGTCGTTGATAATATCATGGATGAGATCCTGCTCTGGTGTTATTCCAACATATACATTGTTCTACATGTGCTCCTTTTCCTTATCATTGGGATCCTTTACTATTGTACAATTTGTTGATTCTTGCCACTGTCTTATTTTTTCTCTCATACTTTTGTGGCCCGATTTTCTCAAGTATATCTAAAACAAATGGTTACTTTCAGGTTTTAGGCATTGGTTTTTTTGTAGTATTATTTTATTTTTTGCTTACCTGCTTGCAACTTCTTGGTTAGATCTTAGATGATGAACTTCATTTTAAAATAGAATTAATTGATTTTTATGGCCCGAGAAAAAAAATAACTCAAGCCAAAATTTATAGAATTTAAATTTTACAGTTTTATGAGATGCCTTGCCACAGTGTTATAGTTTTCTATATTTTATTATTTTTTGTCAAAAATTGAGATTTTATCAGTAGATCCTCAAAAAGCGTATAGTGCAAATAAAATAGCTCTGTTGTATAGGACTCAATCGGGTTTGCTTTTAAAGCACTAAATTGTTGTGTTTTGTTGATACTCTATCTCTGGTGAATTGTTTATTTTGTGTTTGTGGTGGTATAGGCCTTAATCATTATTGCTTTTAAAGCACTAAATTGTTTTGTTTTGTAGATATTCTTTGTCTCTGGTGATTTGTTGTTATTTTGTATTTTTATATACTCTGGTCTTTGTGCACACTTTCAATAAATACTTATTTCTTGCAATGTATTTTAACATTAAATCTTTGAACCCTCATCAGTAACTCTGAAGAATGAATTGCGCCAAGTCAGGACGATAGTTTGGATGCAAATAAATTTAATCAAAGTGATGTTCTTCTTAGTTTTCAAGTAGCAAGTAGCCAAATCTTAAAAACGATTTGTAATATCGAAATTCCAATAGTTTTCTTAGCTAGAGTTTTAAAATTAATTTTAGTGGTCACGAGTATTTGATCTTTTATTGTTCTATAACAACATCAACTCCTTATTTTCGTAGTATAATTTATTTCATTTATGTTACATTATTTACAATAAAAATGTGTATTGTTTTCTTAAGTAGTGTGCACAGCGGCTTAATCCATTCACTGTTTCATTGTTATGTTTTTATCCTTATCCAGGAACTGAGCAATTCATTGCCTTTGTTTCTTTGACCAATACATATCGCCTTTTCCCTTCTATTGCCAATTCTCTCCTTCCTTTAACTTCTCCCAATATTAAAAGAAAATATAGATAGAGGATCAATGCATTGAATCTTTGTTTGTTTTCTGGTAATTTATAATACTCATGAAAAAGTTCGTTCTACCAGAATTATTGTATCTCCATTCTAATTAAGAGCATTGCCTTGTAGTTTCCATATATTCAATTGTTTATATGTTTTAAAAATAGGTATAATATAATATACTCGAGTATCGCTCCGTTCTTTTCCCCCTCTTAGTTTCAAAATTTTGGTTTCCACCATTATCCAATAATTTCATCTCCATTATCTCTGGGATAGTTGTAGCGTTGTTTTACCCATATATTATGTGGGTTTAACTTAACTCACGAGTTTTTTTTTATCTTCATCTATCTGTGATCATTCAGCCATAATCACCAAAGGTACTGTCAAAACTTGGTCACTGGCAGCTCCATCAAATTATTTTTTCGTAATTTGGAATTTCATCCATGATTGGTCAGAGTTCGGTTTCATGGAGTTCATATCTTTACCCATTTAGCTAAAACAGACAAAAGTGGTCAAATTCCAGCACCAGTTTCTTTGACTATGACATGTCCATCTTAATTTCAAGTGCCGATACTATTGAGGTGAATGGCTGAAATTTTAGACTCCGGTTCTGGACACACCAATGGAAAACATTTAGGTATTGTCAATGAAAACCAGGATAATGAATATAAAAAAATGACGAAAAAGTCCTTTGTATACAAAATGTATTTTCTATACAAACATAGCTACTCGTATAACTTATTATTGTACCCTTATAGAACTACATTCCTGTGATCGCTGGATAAGATTTTCTCAATTATCCGGTACCTACTATTTTATTACCAATTTAAAGTAAATTTTTATTATCTATCATAAAATATACGAACACTAATATTTTTAATTCAGGTACCTTTGTGTCATGATATTATTTAATGTACACATACCTATTAGATAATTATCATGTTATATGATTGTATATAAAATTTGTCTCAGTTCATCATGGTCTGAAAGAGAAAGGTTTATTTAATTATAATAATGTATATAATTTCAAAATGGGGTGATCGTTTAGAATCAGACGTTTAAATAAGCTTGTAGAATTTCATGCAAATATTTATTTACAAAAATAAAGAACTACTTGAATTAAACATATAAAACTTTTATTTTAAACTCTGGAGGTAGGTACCCTTGTGTCATGGATCATGGAGCAACCCAGCAAACTATCCTTATGATCGTCTCGTTGGCGTCGAGGTAAAACCAAGACCTTTACTTCTCTTAGGATTAACAGTGCGTTTAATCAATTTCATTCAGGGTGATGAATCTCTGACTAGTACTAATCATCTGATTAGTGCTGGTGGTGTGTATATCAATGACATGATTAATGGCAATCGCAATACAAATACTAAGAATTGACCAAAATTATGCTTTGTGGTTGTTAGGCCCGTCGGTTTTATCAATGCTACAAGTAGAGCGCCTTGCTTTTATTTCTTATGAAACTTTTCAGGCCGCTGTTTCCCAGGCAGAGAAGGAAATAGTAATGTAATTGAAGTGTACACTATCTTCGAGAAATTGAAATTTTATAGTACACTTGTCGCGTTGCGCACAGCAGTTGCGCGGTGAGTTTATCGAGGCATGGCCGACTGGTAATTAATATTTTTAATTTTCACAAATAATACAATCAAAGTCCCTCGAATGATACATACAGTACAATAGTTTAATTAATGTCTTTCAAAAATATTATTGCATATTAACGGGAAAGTTCCAGTTGACAAACTCACATAGAATAAATAGATCCCATCTGGTACTCCAGCGAACACATCTGTTAAGTTAGAGGAAAGTTTGTCTGAGTGTTTGTTAACAATATAGGTAGTAAATCAAGAACGGTACCTATTATTCGACAGAGTTGGATAATTGAAATTTGAAACATAGTGGTAAGTGAGAAGTATGGCTCAGCACTAAACTAATGGTAGTCGTCGGAAGACTGGGGCGGCCCCAGGGGTTTGTTTTATTTTATACCTGCCTTGGTTTGAAATTCAGAAAAACACGTATCCCCTAATTATTTAAGAAATTAAGTTTTTGTAAAGAAAAAAAAAATTAACAGTGCCCTTCCTAGTCAGGCTAGGCACAGACCAACTTTAAAATCTTTAATGGAATAGTACCTATCTACATCATGTGGCAATTGTGGCATATTGTCTTAAAGGTCTTATTGAGAAAAGTTGTAACAAATTTCAGTTAGCTACGGTTCACGAGATACTGGGTAAAAATTGTAAAAAGACTTTCTGGTTCAGGAGATATAGGGTAGAAAGTGTAAATATGGACTTTTTCTGTACACTTTATATGCGAAATGACATTTTTAACCTTAAAAATAGTTCAAGAAAATTGAATTTCACCTTTTACAGTGAAAATTTTACTCTGGTTAACATTGATACAGTGCGTGCTTTTCGAGACAAATATACCTAATAGGTGGATTGGCAGATGAAGTCCACTCCAATGGTCCCCCCAATCTCTTGATTTTAGAGTAAAATTATCTCTTGTAATAGATTAAGTACATTTTTTTAAAACTAATTTCAATGTTAAAAAGTTCATTTTACCTTTTTCTTTTGCGCTTTAAGGTACACTTTAAATTAGAAGAAACCATATTTATATCCTGTATTTCGTGAACCGTAATTCGTAGCTCACTGAATTTTTTTTGTTTTTTTTTTGTTGTTGCTGCATAAAACGTTTCTTGATGTGAGATTGAGATCTTTAAAATAATATAATATGCCACGCGATGTAGGTACTCGTACCACTTCCTTTAAGTCTTGAAAGATGGACCGTGCCCTGCCTGACGGGTGGAAGAGATTGCCATAGGCAATAACCCCGCCCTTTAGTTTTTTTTTTTTAATTTAAATTTTTTGGCATTGGTTATTCCCTTATCATGGGAATTTGCCATACAGCCAATGCCCTTTAGTTAGGACTTATGTTTTTATATTTTTTCAATTCTTTTTCATTTTCATTGTATACAGGGTGGGGCAAAAGTCTGGAAACCCCTGAATAACTTTCGATTGGCTTCTTCGGTAAAATTAAAATTTTGTAGGGTAAACTGGACTAATAAGACCTTCTTTTAGAGTAGGATCAATTTTTGTTACGGCCAACTTCATTTTTTTAAATACGAACCCCCACCTTGCGATACATTTTTGAAAAGGTCTTTAAATAAGAAATACATTGGTGCAATTTTTTTTTTTTTTTTTTAATATTAACTGTTTGCAAATGGCGTCCAACTTTGTGTATGCAGTAAAGTCTGGAAACCCCTGAATGTCTTTCGAATGGGCTTTCTCAGTAAATTTCAAATTGTGTACGGTAATCCTTGGTAATTAGACCTTATATTAGAATGGAACCGATTTTTTTTTTTTTTTTTACCGGCTCCCATGTCGGGGCCAGGGAGGCCAACTTCATTTTTTTAATTACGAAACCCCACCTTGCGATACATTTTTGGAAAGGTCTAATTCCCCCGACTTACAGAGCACAATATTAAATTTACTGAGAGAGCCCTTTCAAAAGATATTCAGGGGTTTCCAGACTTTACTGCATACACAAAGTTGGACGCCATTTGCAAACAGTTAATATTAAAAAAAATAAAATTTGCACCAATGTATTCATTATTTATAGACCTTTCCAAAAATGTATCGGAAGGTGGGGGTTCGTATTTAAAAAAATGAAGTTGGCCCCCCTGGCCCCGACATGGGGGCCGGTAACAAAAATCGACCCCACTCTAAAAGAAGGTTTTATCAGCCCGGTTTATGTTACAAAATTTTAATTTTACCGAAAAAGCCATTCGAAAGTTATTCAGGGGTTTCCAGACTTTTGCCCCACCCTGTATATTGTTTCCATTTTTTTCATTGTTAAATTAATTATTTCTATGTACATAATGTCCATTTATACCTAATAAAGCATTGTATAATAATAATAATATTCTAAAGTACGTTTTTCTTTATATCCTTGAAATCGAAATCAATAAGGTTTCTTGTTAATTGATCCAAAATAATATCCAAACGCTGATTATTAGATAACACCCGATGCAATTTTTTTCTTAACGGTATTCTACGACATACCTACACGTATACAAGATATAAAATGTCTGGCGCAAGGACTCAGAATTTAAATAAATATTCATTAAAAAAATAAAATGTCTTGAAAATTGATCCAAAATAATCCTATGAAAAGACCCTTCAGAGCGTATAAGGAGATAATTTATTATCTAGATGTAGAGTATTAGCTAATGAGTTTAGGAAAGTGTGTTTTTCTAAAATAAATCACTATGATGTTACTTCCGATAAATTTCTAAAATTAGAAATCGGAATAAATTATTTTTGTATACCGGACACGAAATTTCGTGACACCCTGTAATTGTAGTTGCGTGCTCGTATGAAATAATGCTTGGTAACAAACTGTTAGGTTGGTACTAGTTTTACCGTGTTTTCTGGGAAGTAGGGTAGCCACTTTCAGTAAACTTGAGTAAACTGTCTTTTTTTTTACTAAATAATAATAAAATACTGTTTTGTAGGTTATTCTAATATGTTTATTATTTGAAAAATGCAACTAAATGCAGCAATTTTCCATTAATTAAATGCTTTATTAAAGAAAAATCTACCTGGAAACATAGTTATTCATATCTCAGATCCAAAACATAATTGCAAAAATTCAAACTCTGCAACTTTTGAAACATGAATTTTGAGAAAGTTCTGATATGATAAAACTAACAAACTTTTCTTAAAAAAATAGTCAATCATTTTTGTTTATTAATTATTTGAACATCTTTTAATTAGTTCTATTTAATTAGTGTTGTGAAATATGTAGTAAAATTACATGGAAGAAATTTAATCTCAAGACTGTGTTACTTTCTGATCACCAAGATCTTGGTGTATGCAACAACTCAAGTCAACAAACAGTTACAAGAAAACCAAGATCCTGTGTTCAACACTTAACAACTGATACCTAATATTTTGAAACATTCATCACCAAATCAGTAATATCTTTACCAGGTAATAATCAGAGGTGTTTAATGGCCTCAAAGGGTCCTTACAATGATTGAATAAGGTGAAACCAGTAGAGCAGAATTTTCAAAAATGTTTGTTTACCTACACCTAAAAGACATAAAATGATAGATTTATTGGAGGAAACTGGTCTTTTGCTGATTACTTGCATTGAATAGGTGTTACACTACTCATCTTTATGAGTATTAGTCTCATGAAATGTATTTAAAAGATTTATTCACAAAAAAATGGTACATTTGACTACATACTGGACATAGCATTCAGTTAAAAAGTGAAACGGATATCTACCAATATCTTAGAGTAATAAAATTCTTGTTTAGAATCCTCAGAAGTTGAAATCATGAAAAATTGCACCTTTCTTTGATATAATTAGGGAGGTACATATTTGAAATGGTCTGTACCAAGTCAAGCTTCAACAACTTCAAGAAAGCATAATTTCAATAGATTTCACATTATGGCTCCTTGTAACTTTTTCAATCAATTTTCTTGGAAATGACCACTAATAATTAAGATAGTCAACACTTTTAGAAGGTGCTAAAAGCTACATAACTCAGATTCAAACATTTTATTTTTATTAATTTGGTTTCAATGTCACTTTCATTTGCTTATTCAAATCACAACGGGGTTAAACCCTCCATTTGCTGGAAACTCACAAACAAGCTACTCAATTTAACTTCACCCAGCCTGAGTGGGGTTGAGAAAGGATTTCATCATGATGGTTTGAATATGAATGGATAACCATCCAAGTCCCAAATTTGCTAGATGTTGCTCAATTTCAGTGATACAGATAGAACAAGAACTGGTGTATTAAATTTAATGAGCCTTCATCTGGCCTTTTTTTCTTTCATTTTACTTCCAATAAATTTCTAATATTAGAAATTGGAAGTGTTGTGTTTGTTTATTCCTATAAAATATTATTTTGCTCCAATTTTTTCATATTTCTGAACGTTTCAAAATCTCCTGAACAACTTTGGTTTTGTGTCTATTTGTTGGTCTGTTCAATACATTCCTTGTTATGCACAAATCTCAGGAACTACTCAACAGATTTCAACAAAATTTTGTACTAATATAGGAGTTGTTCTGTAGATGGTCCCATTTTTAAATTCATTAACTTTGCACAAGTGGTTCTTGTTGATAGAGACCATGCACCTGACCACTAACTTTTTATATATAGGCTTATATCTCATGAATGGTACACCTGATTTTGATGAAATTATGCATTAGTGTTTTATTACTTACTGTATTTATAAATATTTTTTTATTAAAAAATGATATGGCTCTGATATGTAAGAAAATCCAAATTTTTACAAAATTGCCAAAATAAGGTTGACGTAGCAATATAGAATATTTTGTAGGATCTAAAATGTAGGAAAAATGGTATTCTACCATATAAAACAAACTTAAAGAAAATTGGTTGAGTGGTTTTGGAAATACAAGTGATTTAGTATAAAATGTCAAAATCACAAGGAATTATTGTGTCCATAATTGGCAGTGTATTTCTTATAATGTCACTAACTGCATGTTCATATTAGAGATGGGTATGAGTAATTACTTTACTCTTAAAAAATTTATTTATCGTAAGGCTTTCTTACACATCTCAAAGTAAGTAATAAGTGTGATCAGGAAAGCTGATGGCAGTGATTGTCTGATCGCCAAATTTGTCAGTACTTTAGCCATATGTTAAGTATAAGTAGTGCTTTATTTAGACTGTCAGCCCAAGACAGGTAGTCCCATTATGCCAACAGTTTAAGGCATTGCCCAGGTGAACCACGAGTTCTTGGTGAACCATTATACCGGTTCTTGAGAGTAATTAGTACGTACCGGTTCTTATTATAGAGTAATCAATTACACGAAAAAAGTAATTGTATTTGTAGGCTTTGTTTTTTTACTGCATACTTTGTATTATATGTAATGGTACAATGGTACAAGAACCAAGTATTTTACTCGGACTCATTAGATACCTAGGTGGTAACTGGGTACTGCTTGTGCGTGTGTTGACTTGGCTAACTTAGTAAGCCATACCTCTCCTCTTCTCTCTCATTCTAAGACATTCACTCTCAGAACCTTAAAAATGAAGTACAAAAGTTATTGGGTAAATACTCAGTACTTTTAAGTAATCATTTACTGAAGTTCTGGTTCTATGAAGTACTCGGTATAACTGTATAACCCATCTCTAGTTCATATCACAATTCATGATGAGAGTTTGACCCTCCATTTTCTGGCAAATCACAAACCAGCTATTCAAAATTAGAGGTAAAAATCTTGTAAAATTGTTAATGGAATTTCACCTCATAATATAAATAAGACATTCATATGAGTTTCTTTTTGCCCACTGATTTGTTCACCATATAATGCAAATTGAAACTCCTTTTTCTATTTTTTTTTTTTTTTTATGTGGGTTTAACATCACTTTCAACTGTCATATCAAAAACATTTTTTGTAATTTTGATCATAATATGAAATTGTCTTTCTCCAGTCATAGATAAGAAGGATAAAAAATTAAAAGGTAATATTAAACTTTGATTTATTTTACAGTGATCAAAATGTTATTCAATGTGAATTATACTCAAATGAAGTACTTACAATAATGGATGGAACATGAAATGCATATCAAGGTAATAATAATATTATTGATATTATCAACAATTCATACTAATCCTTACTAACACACTTCAGGATTTTACTTGGGCCCCTAAAAATTGAATTGGTGAGGTAAAGTAAACTTACGGACACAATACTTTCTTATAAAACATTTTACATCATATTTACTAAACTTGTCAATACTAAAAGTTTGACTTCATTATTGCTATCATTTTTAATAAATTGCATCTCCAAAAGTTCTCACCCAATCT
This sequence comes from Bactericera cockerelli, assembly GCA_024516035.1. Classification (NCBI taxonomy): domain Eukaryota; kingdom Metazoa; phylum Arthropoda; class Insecta; order Hemiptera; family Triozidae; genus Bactericera; species Bactericera cockerelli. The sequence continues at coordinate 20,833,007 of CM044959.1, read as the reverse complement.
CTTCAAATTTGTTTTAATGGTGAAATGCTGTTTTTAATGCTAATTGACTTATTCATTCAAATTTTTATCAAAATTGAATGTGCAGTTCACATAGGCTAATTTTATTTTTATCTTCCATAAATGTGCCTGTGGAACTATCCAGGGTTTCATATTAAGACATATTAACCAATTACCTTTCCTATTTTTGATTCACTTTTCACTATATATGTGTACATATTCCTCTAATATACATTCCTTTGACACTTTCAAAGGGTCTCCAGATAATATTTTTGTTAGAGCTCTTGGTGTACATTTTTGTATAGAAGAAAACCGTCTTATGTGTTTAGGAAACAGATTCAGCTGTGTAAATTATAAAATATACTCTAAAGTCCATTTCTGGGGTAGTTTATTTTCACTTTTTTGGCACCTCAAAACCTATTATGTAAACCAATATCAAAAAATTCTCAAAATTATGATTGATTTATTGTGTTCCATGAACATATTTTGTGTACTTTTGAAATACAAAGTCTCGAGAGAGAGAAAGAAAAGAAAATAAAAATAAAAAAATCATGGAGTCTGATTATTTCCAAACTTTTTGCAAATAATATTTTTTATGATTTTCACTTACTTATGTGTCATCTTTTTTTTGATCAACTATCAGAATAATAAAAAAACAAAAACTATTTGACATACCATAACCATTCATTGGTGGTACAAAGTGAACTTTTTACTTTTTTAAGAGAACTTACATGTTAGCAAGTTAGGTACTCATTCTTAATTTACCCTTTGAGGCTAAAAGGATAAAACTACATGAATAAGGGCCAATTAAAAAAAAAGAGAAGATTACAACAATTATGAAGGAAGACACCATCCCTCAGATTAAACTTTCCACCTATCACACAGAGGATTAAGGACCTTGGATTAAGCATCTTGGATTAATGACAATCCTATTTTATAATTTGGCTTGAGACTTGAGTTGGGGCGAAATTAATAGAGAACATTGAGATAATGAGTGATGATTTAAAACATTACACAAAATCTTACTTAATTCCAAAGAGGTATAACAAAAACATCTATTAATTCCGCCCTTAAAAACAAATGTTCAGAGTTTTTTAGGTTGTTTACATTTTTTTTCTCAATAAATTAAATGTTACATGTTCTATTTATAAAACCTAGTCATAAAAAACAATACATCATTATTGTGAACTGCCCATCTACTAGGCACACACTGACATGCACACAATTAGAACCATTGAATATTTCACTAAAAATTGATATTAAGGTACACATACATACACAATTATGCATGAATAAAAAAACATTTAGGTACTTACTGGTCATGGGCAATATTCAAGAAAATTTCACTAACCTATAAAATCAATTCTATCTTCGATTTTTTGAGATATTTGCCATTAAACTTAACAAGTACCTCTAAGAATTGAATATTAGTGATCTCAAAATGTTATTTCCAAAGTTCTTAAAATGATACTATCTATTAATTTTATTAATGTCATTTGTCTCATTTTCTGCATCAGAAAGTTCATATTCATCAGATGTGTCATCATGTTCAATTTCTACTTTGTGAAGAGATATAGGTAATAAGTCACCCCATTTGCTGCCCTTTACACACCTGTGTTCAAATCTGAAACAAAAAAAAAAGTTCATGGTTATGGTGTATAATTTTATAATAAATTAATTAATTTACATTTCCCATTTTATTTATGTTTTAGATATGTCATGATGAATTGTAGCATAACTTGAGTGAGAGAATCTATTCGACTTCACTCCCCAGGAATGCGATTGAAGGATCGTTGGTGAACCAAGCAAGGACAGGACATATTAGAACTGAAAATGAACGGGGAAATACCGAGTGTGCCAATCACAACCTTGGCAGGCATTTCAAGCCTCACAGATCTTCTGCCAGAAATGCCCTTGCCCTCGCCGCTACAACAAACCCTAAGTAACAAGTCGTTACTGTTTCATCCTCGAGTAGCAGAGGAAGCAAATATATTGTTGAGTGGACGCGACGAGTACCTGGCACCTTTGCTGGCTCAATCCTTGTCGAAAACATCTGCTGACAATTGAACTTAAAGGTAAAATAAAATAATTATTAAACTGGAGATCCCAGATCATGTTTCTTCTGTGATGCAGAGGATTGGCTTAGCAATCCAGAGAGGAAACGCAGCTTCATTTTTGGGAGCAATTCCAAAAACTGGAGTTTTCGACGAAATGTTTTATGTTTAATAAATATACTGAATAAAAAACGGACGAAAAAAAAAAAAAAAAAAAAAAAAAAATTAGAAAAGAAACACATCACTACAAGTCAGTTAGTGTAACCTTGTTATATTTAGGTATTTGTTTTTTGACTGTAATTTCAAATATGTATCGAGATACTTATGATTCATGTGTGTCGAAAATGTGGTTAATTTCATTTTCAACTAAAATGTGGGAATAAGTAATTTTCAGAAGAAAAAACCTATCTGAAAAACTCATTTAATATTTTCAGATAAAATATCTAGAGAAACTACCTGATTGTATAAACAGATTTGTCCAATTTTTACATTTACAGATCACTATGCTGCATCCGAACATCCAGTCGACCAACAGCAAAATGTACCTGAACTTTTGAAAGCAATTTTAAGTCAGAATCCTAATGTGTTTGATGGACCTGGCATTCGACCTGTGCCCAATGCTGCACCACCACCCACTGTTACTGCAACACCACCTGTCAGTGTAGCACAATGGAGTCAGCAGCAACTCAAACAGCAAGTGCTTCAGCAGCAATCCCTGCAACAACCCTTACAGGTGCAACAGAAACAGAAGCTACCAACCCAGCTGCAAATGCAGCAATCTCCACAACATATGCAGCAATCCCCTCAGCATCAACCTCACACCTGCAACAACCTCCTCAGGCACAGCTTAAACAACAGCTGCTGCCGCAAGTGCATCAATCTCCACAGCATATGCAACAGATGCATCAATCTCCACAACAGATGCATCAATCGCCGCAGCAACACATGCATCAGTCACCACAGCAACAAATGCATCAATCGCCGCAGCCACAAATGCACCAATCTCCACAACAGCATCAGATGCATCAGTCTCCTCAACATTCTTATCAATCTGTGCAGCATCTTCATCAACCATCACAGACTTTGCAACAATCTCCGCAGCATCAAAAACTTGTACAGGTTTGTATCTACTTATCTAGCATGTACCTTTCGAAAAGATTATAAGACTCGTAGTCGGATCTTGGTTTAGTAGAGGTAACACGAGTAGTTACTTGTAGGAATATCAAACAAGTTGGGTGGCAATAACAGTGTTGAAATAAATTAAATTGATAATCCAAAACTTTGTTGAGGCTTTATTAATGTTCTGATACCCAAAAAATAATGACGAGGTTTTTGCTTTGACACAAAAAACTCTGCTTTATTTCATTATAAAAAATTATAATTTTTATGAACGACTTGGACTTTGTTTAACTTATCTGGTGATTCTTTCAATATTTTAAACTAAAATTTCTATTTATTTATTCTTTCACAGCCTCCTCATCAAAACCAAATTCCCTCCTCCCCTCAATCGTATCAGCTGCACCCTGGGCTGCCACAGTCACAACAGTTCCAGCCAAACTTTGTGCACAAGCAGCAGGTAGCCTCCGCCCCGAGCAGTCAGTATCCAGCACCTCCTGTGTTGATGGGGAGCTCAGTGATTACAACAGAGAAGGACATGCACAACGGTAACCTCATGAGTTCCCCCTCCTCCTCTTCTTCCTCCTCAGGTACAGCAATGCCTCCTGTATTACTTCCCCAACTAGGCCAACATACCCTTCCCAACAATGTAAATTCTTTGTCTTCTAAATCTGTACATCCGTCTATTCCCAATCACGAACATGTGAACAAAATTGAGCCTTCCGCTCTCCCGACATTGCCTCTTGTACAAAATTCCTCTGAACCCAAAGTAAATATTCACGAATCCTCTAGACATACTCCCATTAATAATACTCGTTCCAACCTGAATAGCAGCAAGCCTCTGGAGACACTCAGAACAAACTATGAGAATGCAACAACATTAAAAGAGCCTGTTGTAGTACTTGATAAACTATCAGCCAAAGATCAAGAAGAACAAGCAACAAAAAGTTTGAAGGAACAGGCGAACAAACCTAACCACAACCATTTGATCAAGTCAGACTCTGAAGCTGAAGAGGATGACAAGAACAAGAAAAGAATGATCCTCAAGACTAGGAGAGAAACAAGACCAACATATTACAACGAAGAGAATAATGGCGAAGATGGAGAGAATACTTCCATGGCCGAGCGTATAAGGAAAAGGAAACGAGAAGAGGAAGAGGCTGCCAAGGAAGAACCATTCATTCCCCCCAAACCAAAATTACAGAAAGTGGAGAGGAAACTGGTTCCAGTGCTAGAGATGCTGTCGATAGAGGAACTCATGGAAACCAATACATATCACAGGTTCAACCGTACAGCAGAGAAGATATTTGATAGTATGGAGGATGTGAACCTGACAATGGAGGATGACGAAGATGATGTGCCCCCAGAAGTTTTGATACCCAAGTACCAGCTGCAAGATCTGACGAGTGAAGCAGCTAAGCTGAAGAATCTGGGAGCAACATCTTCGGTCCCTGCTGAGAGACTGATTCGCTTGTTGAGTATTCTTGAGAAGAATATTCGAGACGGAGCCAAGGTTACACCACTCGCAGATCCTGATGATGATGAAGACCAGCAGAAGCTGTGGATGGAACTGGCTATGGAGCGTATCATGCGAGCCGTGGATGCCTCCCTCACTGTTCTCTATATTCTAACCTCGCCGAAAATGTCCAAACGAGTTTACATTGAAGACGTGATTGACAGGGTGGTGATATTTGCCAAATTCCAACTACACAATACAGTGTATCCGGCATTTGATCCCGTGTACAGGGTGAGCAAGCAGGAAAAAAAGAACTACAGTGGAAGTGCGAAGAAGAAACGTCAACACACCAAGGAGGTAAGAGAGAAGAGTGTGTTGACCCTTTACACGAAACTCTCTGAAGTGGTGGGTCTCATTTCCGAGCTACTTGCTGCTCAAACACTCACAGATACGACTGTGTTACATGCGTCCTCCATGGGAGTTTCACCTTTCTTTGTTGAAAATATTAGCGAGCTTCAGCTGTCTTCTCTCAAGCTTGTCACTACCATCTTCACCAAATATGAAAAGCACCGCAAGTTGCTTTAGACGACATTTTAGCCTCCATGGCAAGACTCCCTAGTACAAAAAGAAATCTGAGAACTTACAGACTGAACTCTTCTGACTATATTCAAATGCTGACGGCACTTGTACTTCAACTGATCCAGTGTATGGTCGTGCTGCCTGAAACATTAGGAAGCAAGAGTGAAAGGAATCCAGTAGACCCGGATGTATTTATAATGAGTAAATTTAAGGCTGCTAAAAATACGGCGACGAGTTTCCTTCATGTTTTTCTTAAAAAATGTAGTAGCAAGTCCGAAGAAATTGACTACCGGCCAATCTTCGAGAATCTTATTCAAGACCTATTGGTAACAGTGAACAAACCAGAGTGGCCGGCTGCAGAACTCATGTTAAGTGTCCTGGGCAGTTTGCTCGTGTCCAGCATCATTAACAAAAGTCTTGAAATGTCATTGCGCATGGCAAGTCTGGATTACCTGGGTGTTGTGTCTGCTCGACTGAGGAAAGATTCTGTGCAGTCCAAACTGAAGCTTGCATCTATTGATCTTATTATTCGTGATATTCGCTATGAAGAGCTCAAAGATGAAGACGGAAACGTATCTACAACAGTAGAAGACGTAAAAGACGATGATGAAAGAACAGTGTTCTTGCAGCGTGTCCTGTTGGACTACCTTGCTGTGCAGAGTCAATCTGAACCCTCGTTATCCTACGCTAGGTACTTTCACATCACCCAGTGGTATCAGGACATCATCACAAGCGCCATGAAACCTGTTGCGCAGAAATCAAAACCTGTGAAAGTGAAGAAAAAGAAAAGGAAACGGATCGCGTCAAGTGATGAGGAAAGTGAAGAGAGTGAGGAAGAGGTGGAAGAGAATATTGAGGAGACACTCGGCAGCGACTTTAAGAAAATAGACGCTAAGAAGAAGTTCCTCATCAGCAAGATCACACCCTACGTGCAAGGCAACACCAGCACGCAGATCTTACAGAGCTATGTGGATTATGAAAGTGCAGAACTCATTGCTCGCTATTTGGGCTCTAAACAGAACTTTGCCCAGAGTTTTGACACTTACTTGAAGCGCATTATCAGTGTTGTCATGGAGAACTCAGTACTCATCAGAACAAAAGCAATCAAGTGCCTGACGTCCATTGTGGAGGTGGATGCCGAGATTCTGGCCTCGAAAGACATGCAGATCGGAGTGAGTGTATCCTTTCTGGACCAGTCGACTTCAGTTCGGGAGGCTGCCGTGGATCTAGTGGGCAAATACATCCTCAACAAACCTGAGCTTATTGATAAATACTATACCATGCTGTCGGCTCGAATTCTAGACACTGGTGTAAGTGTGAGGAAACGCGTCATCCGAATACTAAAAGACATTTGTATAGAATACCCTGAATACCCTAAAATTCCTGAAATTTGTGTAAAAATGATTCGACGGGTGGGTGATGAGGAGGGTATTAGGAAACTGGTGATGGAAGTATTTCAAAACATGTGGTTCTTGCCTGTAAGAGAAAAGCCTCTAGACACAAAAACCCTTATGCAAAAAGTATCACATATCACAGATGTGGTGCATGCATGCCAGGATATCGGTCTTGAGTGGTTTGAGCAGTTGCTGCAAAGTCTGTTTAAACCTCGCGATGAAGGCAAAGAGAAAGATGATGTGGTCGTTGCTACCAAGCATGTTCAAGTAGAGCCACCTAAACAATTACTCTTAGCGTGTCAACAAATTGTAAACTGTCTCATTGATTATTCAGTACGGCTGGACAGTACGGACGATAAAACACCACAAAAGTTGCTCTCCTGTTTACAAACGTTGTTTCTGTTTGCAAAAATTCGGCCGCAGCTCCTCATAGACCACGCTACCATTATTCAACCTTACTTAAGCTTACGTTGTCATACATTAGAGAATTTTCAGGTGATAAGTTACGCAGCCAAGATATTAGAACTTGTTGTGCCACTCATAGAAAACGCTAGTGAAAGCTTCCTTGCTAATCTAGAATCTGACTCCGTCAAATTGGTTGTCACGCAAAGACCAAACATGATCACAAGTAGTTGCATAACATGCCTTAGTTCCATTGTTAATAACGTCACAAAGAACTTCAAACTGGTAAGGGATTGTTTCACTCAATTCTATAAATACCTGACCAACTTCAAAGACTATCATGACCAAACGGCTGTACCTAATCCGACGGTAGTCAAGCGATTTACAGAAATTTTCAAGAAAGCTGTGCTTGTGATCGGATTGCTGCTTAAGGCATTTCAACTTCACTGATCCCAATATCATTGGGGACACATTAGCACCAAATATCAAAGACCAAGTTGTTGAGATACTCATGTACTTTCTACAAAACAGGGCAGAGTATCGCTTCTTCATTTTAAAAGCAATAGGGCTCATCTGCATTAGGCATTATGAATTAATGCTGACACCTGAACTAAAAACCATGTATCAAGAAATACTGACTGACCCGTACGCAGACACTCAAATAAAAAAGCAAGTCCTCAATAACATTGAAATCTATTTGAGCGAGGAAGAAAAGCGAATGATACAACAAGATCTCGAGTGGGCCAAGCTGTCCAAAAACGAAAATCTCAAGGAAATGTGTGATGTATCTTCAGGCATGGCTAGTACTATCGTACAGCTCTACATGAAGCAGATTGTGGAGTCCTTCCTGCACCCCAGCCTGGACGTACGTCATGCAGTGCTGAAAGTTATCCAACTCATCCTGGCCCAGGGTCTTCTCAACCCTGTGCAGCTGGTGCCCTACCTCATCTGCATGAGCACGGACCCGGAGAAACCAGTCAGTGTGAGCGCCGACAAACAGCTGCAGGACATAGAGAAGAAATACCCGGGCTTCATTTACATGAAGTCCCAGCAGGGGATCCGCCTCTCGTACCAATTCCAGAAGACGCTACAGAGGACGCATGTGGTGCGAGGCTTCCGGGAGAAGGAAGGGGAGATCCCCGGTGCTCTCAACGGCTTTCTCTACTCCATCCTCAAGTCCAAGCAGCAGCGCCGCGCCATCGCCTTGTCCTTCCTGAAGCAGTTTGATGAGCAAGCCAGGACAAGTCTTGAGCAGATGCTCTACCTCACGGACAACATGGCCTACTTCCCATACCAAGTTCAGGACGAACCTCTGTTCATCATTCACAACATTGACATCATCTTGTCAGTGAATGGGACCAATCTGATTCAGAGCTTTAAAGAAGCACTCAAACCGGTGTATGGGCCTCATCGAGAGTACAAAACAGACCCTGTGACAGGCGCGGTCACGCCCTTCATGGATGAGATGGATGAAGACATGGAGCCGGAGACCCTGCAGGGGCGCCTGCCGGACGACGCGCGGCCCCTGCTAGACATCATGACGGCCTCCCAGGGCTGCATCCTGCTGCTCGTGCTCAAGACCCATCTCAAGGCCATGTACGGGTTCAACGACGCGAGGATCTCTCAGTACTCCCCCTCCGAGAACTCCAAGCTCTACGAGAAGGCACTGCAGCGGAAGAGTAACGCCAAGTTCCACCCAGCGGCCACACTAAGAAATTGCAGGAGATGAAATCGACGCAGGACATGAGTGAGGATGAGAGGAAGACGTTGGTGGCCGAGTTCCTGGACTTCAAGGAGTTGATCATGTCACTGACACAGATGAGGCGGACGAGGATGATCTCAAGCCTGCGGGCACGCAAGCCACGCCCAGCACAGACACTCCCCTCCCTACCACTCCCTCCGTCCCGCGGCCCATGCCTCCCCCTCCACCCCTACCGCTACCCCCCACCTACTCAACATGACACCCAGAGTACCCAAACTCACCATCATAGCACCCACCCCTCCCGCAGACTATAAATCCCACAAGTCCTCGCATCATCACAAGTCATCAAGAAGTCAGAAAAGCATAAAAAACACCCAAAGAAGAGAAAGAAACAGCGGATGAATAGTTCAGATGAAGACGAAGAGAGTGATGAGAACAGTGATCCGGACTACGAGTGAAACACTGACTGCAGGAAGGTAACCATATAACATAGAGTGCATTTATCAAACAGGTTAGAAATCTCTGACTAGCGCTAATTAGTGCACTTCGTGTGTTTATCAATGACATGATTAGTTGTGTTTTAATAGGAATACTATTGTAAGTTAATCATTGACTAAATTAAGCATTAGTCAAATTGTCCAGCACTTAGTGTGACAATTGATAAACGCGCCCTTGGTGTCCATCCCAACTATTAAAGTTGTGATATTGAAAGTGAAAATGCGAAACAAGTCTCTACGGTAACATTTCCCGGGGATTCCTATATTTGTACTAGCTCAAACTCGGCACTTGGTCATTGCAAACATATTTTTGTCTGATGTGGACGTTCCATTTGGATTTCTTTCTTGAAATCTTTCTTTTTGCACATGTAGGTCATAAGATAAACTCTCATACTGAATTTCAGCATTCATGTTACTGCTCTAAGGATACAGCAATCAGTCAGTGAATGAATGAGTGTTTAGACATTTATATATTTTAAGATTTGGTACTTGAAAATTTTGAATTTACTAAGGTATCACCGTCTTTAAACGGTTTATTTATTATTCATTCATACAACAAAAAAAAAATCATTTGTCCATTAAAGCTAGACACAAACTTTCATGAGTTGGTTACTCTCTTTCTGACAAGTGCTGAAACAATGCTTTCTTGGAACAGGGTCCTACTAAAATAGTTAAATTTTACATAGAAGGCAAAGAAGAGAAGATTGGTTTTTTGCCGCATAGATTTTTTTTAGTCTAATTGATTGTTAGAGATTCATTTGCCTCAACTGATTCTTTTTCCTCCATCAAATGCTCGAAATGTAAAAAAGTAGGCTCGAATCGCCTTTCGAATTGATTAAATTTTGTGTTTTGTAATTGATATGTACAAAATCTACATACTAAAATTTGTACACAGACTTTATGTATATACATAATTTTATTTCAAATGTTGACTTAAGGTAATAATAACAGTAATCAGGTGAATTTTCTTGTAAATAGTGTAAATTTTGTTTCACTGTAAATTATAGTCTTACAAGTAAATAAATTTTAAAGAAGTACACTATGTAACTAAAGTTGATTTTTTGGGTTGTTAATGTCCGTGTATTTTGTACATAACAAGAAATATAAAACTTCTGTATCTATTGTGGAAATTAAAATAAAAGTAATAAATTTGTTAGCAGAGGCCTTCCCATTAACATTATTTTCTTGTAAAAAATACATTAGGTAGATTTTTACCTCATACCTAAGTTTCTTTATTTGTTTTTACAGTTTTGTGTCCTTTCTAAATCTGTCAAACTTTGTTTAAACCCGAGTACCCAGCTGTTGTATATTTGGGGTTTAGATTTCCTGGCAGACAAAGACCCAAAAGTGCACCCAAATGGTCTCTGTATGAATAGTTTGGTATTATTAGTTTGTTAGTATTTTTGGAATTTGTTTGTTAATAAAAGACAGGTATATCTTTTCTTCTTTCTCATGTTTGCTTTTAAATGAGGGGTATAATATCTTGTATAAATGTAGCCAAATTTGAACTCTGCTAAGGTGGAATTAATGGACTTTTGTGTTTTTCAAGTGCATATTTCATAATTATAATGGTTCAAGTTTCGACACATGTTGAATTTGAGTTTGTATCTTGTTCATTAATTCCTCTTACATTTCAATTGTGTGTGGTCTGTGCCGTATGCACTTCTATTAATCTTTCACAAGACAAATGTATGTATAATCAAATGTTCTTTTGAAATAAAATAAATAATACAATAGAAGCTGTTGCACACAGTACATGTTACTTACCTTCAAATCTATCTTTAATTTTATGTACATTTTAAATTATTTGCCCTTTTATTATGTCTACCTTGTATTTATTTATAAAAGAAACAAAACAAAACAGAAAATCGTATTTTTATTACCTATCTATAGTTTACAAAGGAAAAAACCATCTTGTATTTGAAGTATAAATACTGTCGCTTTAGAATTTGAACGTATTGTGTAAAAAAAATTAAATAATGAAAACAATTATTAATATAACAATATTAATAAAGCTGACTTCTTTATTTTCTAGTGAATAAATTATAAATCTAAAAATAGTTTTTAAAAGAAAAAAAATCTACGAAAGACCCAATTTAACGAATGACTTAAAGCTATGTATATGGACTAAATTTAATCACAGCCACCTAATTTTGGACTTTTTTGCTCTATTTTTTTCAGGGCTCAATTTAATTTTTATTACATACATAATACAACAAAACATTATTACTCATTTACATACATAATTTCATTAAAGTCCGGGTGAACCTTTCACGAGATGTAAACGTTCAAGTGAAAAGTTAGACGTCACATGCAAGTTCTTTATCTGTGTAAGAGAGAGTGTGAATGTGTGTGTGTGTGTGTGAAGAGAGAGAGAGAGAGAGAGAGGGAGGGAGAGAGATAGTGTGTGTGTGTGAGAGAGAGAGTGTAAATGTGTGTGTGTGTGTGTGTGTGTGTGTGTGTGAGAGAGAGAGAGAGAGAGAGAGAGAGAGAGAGAGAGAGAGAGAGAGAGTGAAGAGAGAGAGAGAGAGAGGGGAGAGATAGTGTGAATGTGTGTGATAGCTTGGCAAAGTGGGTACAACCCGGCAGTGCTCTTTAAATTAGGTCACTTACATACTTCTCAAATACTTACACTCCATGCTTCTTGTTGGTGAAGCCAATCTGAGTTAGCTGACCCTCAGTCGTACATAGTTTGCACACAGTATGCTTGGACCTTTTCAGTACCGGCCGTAGTATGCGGGGCCATGGGGGATCTTGTCTCTCGCCTGGGAATCATAACAAACATGACACAAAACTTGGGAGGGAGGGTTTTTCGAATACTTATGTTATCCTCTTCGCGCCCAACACCATTTTTGGTTTTGTAGTACAAAGTGACCGGTGTCCTCACCCGAGGACAAACATTTTATACTACTTGGTAGTATAAAATTTTAGCTTGGGCACTTAGGACTATAAAATAAATGTCCTCTTACGAGGACATTGGGCGCGAAGAGGATTTATACACGTAGCACATCGAAATGGATATCCAGCAGATAACTTTAAATGCATCAGTTCTCATCTGATCACTAAAGTTAAGCAACATCCAGCGTGGTGAGGCCATGGATTGGTGGACGTTCTGGTTTCGAATTCATCCAGGGTCGTCATGGCAATCCACATACTGCGAACTATTCCTGGCCCCACTCAGACTTGGTGAGGTTAATTTGAGGAAAAAAATGCTATCTGCACAAGTTCGAAAAAAACTGACCGAAACAAAATACTTTCTATACTTTTCAGGCAATAGAAAGTAAAAAATGCCCGTTGTCACGAGGATTTTTTTATAAAAATGTCGGACATATTTATTCAAAGTAATTATTTAAAGTGTGGAAGTTCACCTTACAATATTGGTACTGGTAATCAATGTGATTGTGGTTACGGTGAGTGTCTCTTTTTTTGTAAACAATCTAGTGCATGGATGGATCTCTGTGATATCTGGATCGGATTCCACAATAAGCTTGGATTTTTCAATATTTATTTGAGTATGTTTTTTTGTTGTTGGATTTTTCAACATTTATTAAGTGCACTGGTAGTCAAGTGGTTAACGCGCTAGTCTGGTAATCCAGGTAGCGTAGGGATCCGTTGGTTCGAATTCCACCCAGTGCATGAATTTTTCCTCATTCATTTGAGTTTTGACCACATAATAATAAGACTCTGAGGGTTAGGTGGTAGAAAATGCTTTGAGCATTAAACTCGCCTGGTGGTTACCTTCCACTAAAGAGTGTTATTACTATTATTAAATGTGACCATATAATAATGATATTTATATTTCTTGTCTTTTGTACTAATTCGGAAGGTTATTATGTACCATGGTAATTAAAAAAAAGAAGAAGATTCTTACTACCTCGCCTGAGAATCACATAGCAAAAGGGCTCTCGGAGAATAAACCTCTCTCCTCGCGCATACGTGAGGTTCTCATATTTGACGCTGAAGTTACAGTGGTTGCTCAGCTGCTGCTTGGGACAGGCATGGTCATGCGGACAGGGAGCCAGGACATGAACCGTCCCTGGTCGCTTGCTGTTCAGACTTAGGACATAGTCACGGGCCTCTAGAATTACCTGGGAAGATCAAAATTCAAACATGATACCCCACAAAACAAGAGGACCGCATCCCCGTAGTGTGGGGTAGTCACATTAAATATATCTTACCTAAGTTGTATTTTTCTTTCTAACCAAAAAAAATTTCCTGGTTAGGTTTCTTCCAAATATTTCCATTTTATTCCAAGGTCATTCGTGAAAGAAAAATGCGTTTGGTTACTTTTAAAGATAAACAATGGACTTAACCTGTAAAAGAACTGGAAGCAAGAATTTTCTACTTCCACTTTGGAAGTGGAAATTTTTCCTCTTCCAAAAGAAAAATGACTTGCTTCCAGTTTGGTTCATTTTATTCCCGTTTGGTTAACTTTGTTAGAAAGAAAAATAGGGCTCTATTATGCACAATATTATTCATGCAAATAAATTACAAATACAAGGTGCTGTTTGAAAGTTGCATGTTAAAAAACATGTGGAATAACTAAACAGTTTCAATACATACAAACCTAATTAGAATTAGCTAAAATCATAAAAGAGAAAGTTATCCCTTGTGTTTTTGTATTTTTCTTTGCAGTTGATTTTAATAAACACACATGACCTTGGTTTGAGCACAAAATTCATCTTATTTCTAACAGTGATCGAACAGCCTCAAGTAGTTTACAATCAAAATGCTCCAAAATTTTATTTGCTTTAAGTTTGTTCTTAACAATAATTTTACAAAAATGTATCGTTCTTCAGATATAAGTGAAAATCCAAAAATAGGACATCTTTTCACCTAACAGTTTCTATTTCTAACACTGATCGAAATAAAATCTCAAATTACACCATTCATTTTTTCATATGTTTCTGATGTTCCACTTGCACAAGGAATGAATAAGTTTTTTCCAGTTTAAAAAATCGAGTTTTGAGTTCCAGAGAACAAGAAATAAATTATGATCATGACTTTGGGACTTCTAGGCCGAGAGTTCGATTTCTGACCATGTCAAACAGTTCTGACAAAATACGTCCCTTTCAGTTCTATTTCGGATTAACCCAGATGGGGCTGACGTCCTTCCAGAAGGACGTCCTTCTAGAAGGACGTCAGCCCCATCTGGTGAAAGGTACTACATTGTGGATTTTTCTAATTAACTCAGCTTGTTGAGGTTAGTTGGCGACACCTTAAGCTCTTTGTTTTGAGTCCGAGTGATAAGTTGACAGCACTTATTTTGATTCAGGACTCAATTTATATCACTCCAAAAAAATAAAACAAAAAATTTCACAGCGTTATCTGGGTTAATACACTAGCAGTTGCAAGTCTTCTGTCAAAATATTCTGTTCTCTAGGTACCTGACTTCCTGCCACAGAGCCGTGATCTACAATGACAAGAAAGTCTTCTGTTTTCTCCCACAGCTTGGCCAAAGTTTCTATCCTTTCCTTCTGGGAAGGTAACTCCAGCAGAGTGTAAGCACATATTACAAGGCTGTATTTGTTCTGGAAATTGAAGAAAACAAACAAACTAGTGTTATCACGGGACACAATTAATACAATATTTTTTTTTTATCTATGCAACAAAAATAACCCAACTTCTTTAATGCACTTAACAGGCAATAGTCTTCCTACGCATATGAAAATTGAAAGTTTTTAAACAGCGGGATCCTAACCACTCAGTCACTATCTTTGTCTCGAGAACGACTTGAGCTAGGACCTTGAAACAAAAAATTGGTCGAAATAATATGAAGAAAGAAAACCCTTGGCTTTTTTTGTGTTACTTTATCATTTATTTTCAGATGTCTATTTCGCCGGTGAACTGACGATGCCGTATTTATTTATTTGTTGACGTGACGATGTCAGATGTTTACTTGTTATAGCAAGAGTTGCGTATAATTATAAGTTTTCCTGAGAACTTATATATTTCATTGTTAAAAAATTGATCCTCAATTATGAAGTCTTAAGTTTCTTGGAAATATATTTTGAACCTTCGCCTAACGCCAATAAGGTCGTTTTCAGGGAGGTACATGCATGTCCGTTTCTTCCAAAATTTAAATGGAATGCATATTATTTATTTTTTAATATATAACAAGTACAAAACACACAAGTAACACGAGAAAAAAATAGAAAAAAAATATTCACAGGTTCGAGTACCGAAAAAACACGATTTCAAAAGAAAATAAACTCAGATTGCAGGACTTACGTATCATGGACATTGGACACCCGAGCATAGCTCATCCCAAGCGTATCTTTGGCTTTTTCAATTGCAGTTTTCAGGCTTTCTCTACATCTGCTGTCATAGGTTCTTTATTTTTAATTATATTTATATTACAAAAATATAATTTACTGACATTTTTTATTAAATGATAAACGTCTTCATTATAATAATTAATGTTCTTAAGTTGGTTAGGATTTGATCCCACACCATACTAGAAAATTGTCAAGCTCACCACAACAGCAACTATCATAGTTACAAACCTAGTTACATATATAGAAGGACATGTTTATCTTACTGAAGTGGAGGAGGGTAGGAACTGACGGTAGACAACATGCCGGATATCGGGTTGTCGGTTCTGTCGACCACCTTGTATGAGGAGAGAGCTGAGATCTAGCATGGCAGCTGATGTGTCCACACAGTAGAATTCCTGGATGTGCTCCGACCAGTAGGAGTGAGTTGCCCTGGAGAAATAACATCGAGAAATGTATTTCACAGTAATCAAATATAGGAATTACATGGAGAATTACTGTTTAAATAAGTTAGTAGAAGAGAAATAAACCCTAGCGGAGTACCTTTTTATAAACAGTAGAGTACATTTTATAGAATAGTATATACAATTTGACCACTATAAGCTTTTTCAGTCAAAATAAACAAAGACAAAAAACATAAGAATTTAATGAATTTTTAAAAGTAAATTAACAAAGACGATTTTCAACTATAACAGATAAAAAAGTAGTCTTATCAGGAAACTTAATATACTTATAACACAATTTTAAAAAATGCCATTGAAATTACAAGTCTGTCGGAAATTAATGTACAAAATATGAAAAATGAGTGTACAAGACAATTTTATTCTACAACTTTTTCTGATATCTCTTATTGTTAACGATACATCAGTATGCTAAGACAAAATGGCCCCCACAAATAATCCATAAATGCTACATACACGTCCAAGTGACCAGCTATAATTTATGAATAACTTATGATAGAAAGTAATTGTCACAGCATATCTGGAGTTTAGACAGTTTATGATAAGTGTTCAGTCTTTCAACCGAACACAATTTGGGTTTTTTCCCAAACATAATTTCTCACGAGATTCATTTTAAGTTCCACGAAATAATATTACCTAATGTAATATTTCTTGTGATCTTTCCTCGCAAAAGTCCTTTGTCTTAAGGATCTAATATCGCTTTCTATATTTTTATGATAGCCCATTCATTTATTACCAATTTCCGGCATCCTTTTTGTAGGTATTTTACATTTATTACTTGTAATCTTTTTCTCGGTATGCGACAGAAAATGAATGCCTCTAATATTGTTCATTGGGTGTCATACCCTCATAAATAATATTTTTTCCTCATAACCTATTATAGTTACTATTTTTTATTGTCTTTAAGAATCTTACCTAATCGATTTAGACATACCGTCTCGATCATAGAATATCAGGGACGGACCATATATTTAGTCAATTTTTCCTCTAACTTCCCCTCATGGGAAATCCCAAGATTTAAACCTTTGGGACCTCCTCCTTGACTCTGATTGGTTTTACCGATTATGGTCTAAAGGCCGGAACAAACTCCTGCCGATTTCCCCTTCGGAAGGAATCTTCCTTAAGGACTTGAGTTCAAATCTCAAGTCAGTCGTAAAGCCACTAACAAGCTGTGAAGTCACTCGAAGTTGTGCTTTACACTCCAACTCACTCGCAGTTGTAAATCTAACTCATCAGATATAATTTAGTCTCCAACTCACCAGCAGTTGCTCCCCGGTTGTACGTTAACTGTCAATTCGGTAATCACCCTCTTGGTACAAAGTGTTATTTTGTTCACCAGTTCTTTTTCCCTCAAGTTTTCATTCTGTGTTTTTAATTACTCTAAGTTCTCTCGCGAACAGGAACCAGTTGATACTTGAGTTTCTGACTGCCTAAAGTGTTATACAGTTTAAATCACCAAGATACTTCTTCGGTGATAATTGTTGCTTGGCATAGCTCAGACCTTTTCATTATCTAAACCATACAGTCCACTTTAATAACTCATAACTCAAAACTTGTATAATTTCATATTTACTAAGTTACACGTGTAAATTAATTGTGCTTTCATCAATAAACTCTACTCTCTTTAGTTGTTACTAATTTAACTTGCAGTGTTTTTAATCATCCGCCCTTATTGTTATTTATGCTCTTATTGCTACCGAAGCAAGGCGTCGCGACCGAGTTTTTCGCGTTACGTGATTCTAACACCCCAACATATGGCGATAGCCCTGCTCTATCTTGCCCCCCACACAGAGACATTGGTCCTTCGGGCCGGATGAACTTTTGCCTGACTAGCTGTAAGTGTATAAAAATTATAATAACTATTGACATTTAATTATTTTTTATCACATTTTGTATTTAACATTGGTCTATCACACGGCCACAACTAACTCTCATTTTTCTCGTGTTTTGTGTTTAAAACATCATCTAACTAAAGTTCAAAATGGCTCCTACAAAAGCCATGGTCAAACGTGACCTTCTAAAAATAACGAAGTCTGTGAATAATTCAAAGAGCTATATCAAAACACCACAGGAATCAAGTCTCACAATACTCGAGACAATGCGTGAAGATCTTATATCACTTGCAACTCAATTAAAATCTTTGACAAGTGATATCTTAGATATCACTTGCGATGACGATAATCCTGATAAGAGTGATTTTGAAAAATATGAAGCAGAAGCTGACAATTTAACTACTGACGTGCGAGAACTAATCCACGATTCAGAAACACAAATCGAGCGGAGAAAAACTTCTTCTCCTGAACCTTCCTTGTCAGCTTCATCTCAAGGCTCCAGTGTGGCAGCTCTACCACAAATAAAACTACCACAAATTGAACTCCCTACGTTCAATGGTTCTCATGGCCAGTTCACTGATTTTTACAACACCTTCCAGTCGCTGGTGCATGAGAACGCTTCACTGACTTCAGTTCAGAAGCTGCACTACCTCCGGTCATGCCTCAAGGGACAAGCGGCCGAGGTAATTTCAGCAATTTCCATCTCAGAGGACAATTATAAGGTCGCTTGGGATCTGCTGGTACAACAGTACCAAAACCGAAGACGCATAGTAGAGACTCATCTTAATGCCGTCTTCAGCGTTCCTGCTCTTCCCAAGTTCGACAGCGGTAAGGCCCTCTCCCATCTGTACAACGAGGTGCAGAAAAACCTCAAGGCCTTAGCTGCGCTCGATCTAGACCCGTCCTCTGGCTGCGGCGACATCATCCTGATCCATGTCGTCAAGCAGAAGCTCAACAACCACTTGCTCAAGGAATGGGAACTAGCTATTCACCATCTCCAAGACGAGCTTCCCACCCTGGCGCAATTCCTGGAGTTCCTACTGAAGCACTCGCGAGTTCAAGAGGCGATGCAATTCACTTCAGATAATCGTCCAGGCCAAACAGTTAGCGGCAGTTCTGGAAGGGGCAATCTTCAAGGACCAAATAAAGGTATGTGCCTAGCGTCCTCTATTAACAAGTGTCCAGCTCCTAACTCTAGTCCTAGCTGTCCTTTCTGTCTTTCAAATCACTATTTACATTCATGTGATAAATTTAAATCTCTCTCGGTGAAAGACAGACTTCATCAAGTTAAAAACTTTCACCTC
Source organism: Bactericera cockerelli (assembly GCA_024516035.1). Classification (NCBI taxonomy): domain Eukaryota; kingdom Metazoa; phylum Arthropoda; class Insecta; order Hemiptera; family Triozidae; genus Bactericera; species Bactericera cockerelli. Next base: position 20,813,938 of record CM044959.1, on the reverse strand, counting down.
TGTATAAACTGTCTGTCTCCTTCACACATTAAACCTGACTGCAAGTCCAGGTATTCTTGCTTCATATGTCAAAAGAAGCACCACACTCTCCTTCATCAATATCAAGATGAACAACCCCGGTCAGATCCAATCACACCCGTGAACAATGTTCCTCGTACCTCACAAGGCACTGACCGCGAGAAAGCGCAAGCAGTTAATCTCACGCGTAATTTCTCTACCCCCTCACAGAGCTTTCAAAACGTTCTCGTGAGTTCTTGCTCTCAAAATACGTCTGATCTTCAGACTAAAACGGTTTTGTTAGCCACAGCTGTCGTCACTATGCACGACCGCGATGGTAAGCCACACAAACTCAGAGCCTTGTTAGATAACGGCTCCCAATCCAACTTCATTTCCCAGAATGCATGTCAACTGCTTAAGTTGAAAGGGAAAAAATCCGATACAACACTTGCTGGTATTGGTGGGGCAAAACTTGCCTCCACTCATTTTCTCTCTCACACCATTCATTCAAGTGACTATGCTTACAAACAGTCACTTGACTTTATCATCTTGGCCAAGTTAACTCAAAACTTGCCAAGTGAAAATATTGACATTTCTAGACTCAATATCCCTAACTCCATAAATCTAGCCGATCCAAATTTCTACATGTCTGGTCCTATTGATCTTATCATAGGTTCAGAATTATTCTTCTCGCTCTTGTGTGTTGGGCAGAAGAAACTGGGCCCATCTTTGCCCATTCTTACTAAAACCAGGCTCGGCTGGATTATATCAGGTTCTCTTCACTCTTCTTCAAAGAGACCTACTGTTAAAAATAGTTTCCTTGCCACTCGGGTTCAACCAAAACCCAAAAATATTTCTTTGCGTGAATCCAACACAGTCAATTTTAATCCACTGAATTCACGTCCTCTAACTCCTATATCTAAGGATCCGTCAGCCCGCTCTTTCCTAACTCCTGGACATTTCTTGATAGGTGACGCTTTACAGGCACAACCTGATAGGGATGTTTCAGACGTTTCAATAAACCGTCTGAACCACTGGCAAAGGAGCGATCGGACCTGTTGTAAGCGTCCATGCTGGAAAAAACGGCAACATTCGAATTGTTACTGTTAAAACAGCTACAAGCACTTTCAAACGGTGCGTTCAATGGTCATATTCATCACCAATACAGTAAACCTTTATTATTCTTAGCCATTAATATTATTTTTAAACCCATTGTCCACTTTACAAGTTTTATATTTGCTTTATTGTATGCTATTTTATTCGTAGGTGTATTTTTTACGTACCATTTTTATTTTACATTTAACTATTAACTTTATTGATTACATTCTTATATTGTAATGCTATCTCTAAAAAATTGTCAGTTTGCCATTAACAAAATTGCATTTCTCTAAAGCCAAATCATGGCTTGATTTAATCATGTTTGGTCAAGTGTACATACTTGAAATCCTATAATGTCGCATACTTTTAATTTAATTTATCTAAGGTATTCTGTTGGAAACTAAAGTTTTCCAACGGGGGCCGGCATGTTCAGTCTTTCAACCGAACACAATTTGGGTTTTTTCCCAAACATAATTTCTCACGAGATTCATTTTAAGTTTCACGAAATAATATTACCTAATGTAATATTTCTTGTGATCTTTCCTCGCAAAAGTCCTTTGTCTTAAGGATCTAATATCGCTTTCTATATTTTTATGATAGCCCATTCATTTATTACCAATTTCCGGCATCCTTTTTGTAGGTATTTTACATTTATTACTTGTAATCTTTTTCTCGGTATGCGACAGAAAATGAATGCCTCTAATATTGTTCATTGGGTGTCATACCCTCATAAATAATATTTTTTCCTCATAACCTATTATAGTTACTATTTTTTATTGTCTTTAAGAATCTTACCTAATCGATTTAGACATACCGTCTCGATCATAGAATATCAGGGACGGACCATATATTTAGTCAATTTTTCCTCTAACTTCCCCTCATGGGAAATCCCAAGATTTAAACCTTTGGGACCTCCTCCTTGACTCTGATTGGTTTTACCGATTATGGTCTAAAGGCCGGAACAAACTCCTGCCGATTTCCCCTTCGGAAGGAATCTTCCTTAAGGACTTGAGTTCAAATCTCAAGTCAGTCGTAAAGCCACTAACAAGCTGTGAAGTCACTCGAAGTTGTGCTTTACACTCCAACTCACTCGCAGTTGTAAATCTAACTCATCAGATATAATTTAGTCTCCAACTCACCAGCAGTTGCTCCCCGGTTGTACGTTAACTGTCAATTCGGTAATCACCCTCTTGGTACAAAGTGTTATTTTGTTCACCAGTTCTTTTTCCCTCAAGTTTTCATTCTGTGTTTTTAATTACTCTAAGTTCTCTCGCGAACAGGAACCAGTTGATACTTGAGTTTCTGACTGCCTAAAGTGTTATACAGTTTAAATCACCAAGATACTTCTTCGGTGATAATTGTTGCTTGGCATAGCTCAGACCTTTTCATTATCTAAACCATACAGTCCACTTTAATAACTCATAACTCAAAACTTGTATAATTTCATATTTACTAAGTTACACGTGTAAATTAATTGTGCTTTCATCAATAAACTCTACTCTCTTTAGTTGTTACTAATTTAACTTGCAGTGTTTTTAATCATCCGCCCTTATTGTTATTTATGCTCTTATTGCTACCGAAGCAAGGCGTCGCGACCGAGTTTTTCGCGTTACGTGATTCTAACACCCCAACATATGGCGATAGCCCTGCTCTATCTTGCCCCCCACACAGAGACAATAAGTGTAAGTAGAAAAATTGCCTGTTTTCCCTACATATAACCAGTGTGTAGCAATCTAGTGTTCAACAGAACTGAAATGCACCATTTTTCAAAACTTTTTCTGTAGGTATTCTTATGACATTCAACTTAATTTCATTATCTGAAGTGACAAGTATGTTAATTAACTCATGTAATCTGTTGTATGAGAAAAATTTCAAGTAAAATGTAGCCTAAGTGAGAATCACGGAAGTTTTTGATTGATTCTTCACCTATTATTATTATTATCTGACCTGGTTGTAGGGTTTTCAGTGAGTCCCTTACAATTAACACTGCGGCCTAATTAGGTCTATTATTAACAGGTGATTGTGATTATATTTGATTGACGTCCCGATTTAAGATAGATAGTCAGGACGAGAGTTTTACCCTCCATTTGCTGGGAATCATACTTCCAGTGATTCTTCACCTAGCTCAACCAGAGATATCACTAACCATATGGCAGTTCCGATGCCAGATCCGAAATCAAACACACTGTGTGGCTTATAGCCATCCACTTGTTTCTGTATCTCTTCCAGAACTTTCACAAGGGCTGCATATTCAGGGACAAACTGGTTCCAGAGATACACACGAGCGATGTAGTCTGTGTAGTTGATGGGTTCCCAATTGTATGTCGATTGCTTCAGTAGTTTGTTTACTTCACGTTTTATACCTCGGTTTAATTCGATGGCATCTTCTTCACTATAGGTCTCCTCTATATCAACAGCATCTAAACCAACTGAAATAAACACATTTCTGTTGTTACATTAATTTTTTAATCCTTTGTTTTCATCTTCTCACTCTTACCCTTATCTTTCTCCCTTTAAAGTTATTAAATTGTTAAAGTTATTACTGCTGGAATAATGGGACTTTAATAGTCCTAATCGGGCAGTATAAATAAGGCGATATTATTATTATTATTATTATTATAAATTGTTCTCTTCCCTTCTTTCTTTTATTATATAAGGCTTTAGACTCCTAGACATTCAATATTGCATTTTATCAATGCACATTGCACATATCACAATCATCATTCTTTAATATTGATTATTTAGGAAATTTTCAACCATTACTCCTTGATCAATGCAATATTGATTTTTTATTTTCCTCATCCTTTAATAAAGAAAGTATTGTTTTTTTTTTTTTTTTTCCTCATCAAGTGCCCTATTAAGCCTAACCCAGACTAGGCTGGGTCGGATTTAAACCCCATGTTTTTCTTTCATTGGAGGTAACAAAACTTTAAATTCTGTCAAATGTGGGATTCAAAGTCACAACCTCTGGACCAGAATTAGTAGCCACAAGTGTTACTCTATGGAGATTGGCTTTAAATTATTTGTAAACCAATTTTGTAACTAGACCACATTTTATTTGCCAAATAGTAGGTATTTGTAGAACTATTATTAAATGCTCTCTTATTTTCAAGAAGCTAATAATTATTATTTTCTAAAATTGTTCAGTGCTCAGTTTTATTATAATTTTCAATTACATCATGAAAAATTTTACAGCCTAAAATTATTGTTTGATTGAATATAATTATATTTTTCTCCAGTTTAAGTGTTGTACACAGTAAATCCACATATCAGTCTATTTGTCATCAGAAAAGTTCACTTACTTTTACTCATGACCTCACTTTTAAGACGGTGCATATTTTTAACCACTTCATACTTCTCTGCAGGAACATGTCTAGCTTTCAAATATTTCTTCATAATTTCTCCATCTTTCTTTAAATTTGGCACTTGAATTTTAGAGATGAGAATTTTAGTAGCATCATTTACTTTCGAGGGTGCTACAATAACTTCATTGGATCTTCTCCCTGGATGATGCCTAGGTTTGTAAACATTATTTTTTACTTCTTCCAGGATTTTGGGTTCAAATTGTGGAGCTAGAACAACTTTACTTGCCTGTAAAATTACAACATAAACATAACAATAGATGGCTATATCAAAGATAAGGTAAACTACCTGAAAAAACTGAAATTAATGTGAAACTAACCAGATAAAACTTGTCAAAATCCTCTTGCAATTTGTAATTTTGCATTGTTTAATTCTGTAATTATTTTGTCAATTGTAGGTAGTTGCTGTTTGGTATCCTTGATGGCATGATACAGATGGTTAGGATCCATACATACTCTCAGTTTATTATTTATCTTTACAAAAGTCACATTACTCGTCCAGTCTCTGTATCCAGGTTCCTCAACAGTTATATTCTTTTTTAACGTGTTCTCAATTTCCATCTTCAAGTCATCTTTAACCCAGATAAGGCTGACGTCCTTCCAGAAGGACGTCCTTCCAGAAGGACGCTGTGGATTTTTCTAATTAATTCAACTTGTTGGGGATAGTTGGCGACACCTCAAACTCTTTGTTTAGAGTCCTAGTGATAAGGACACCACTTTTATTTTGATTTATTCTTGCGTGTGACTCTGATAAGAAAGTTTGGATAGCTGTAAATTTCAATGGATGAACGAGACAAAAAATTTTACCGCGTTATCTGGGTTAAAGGCAATTGGAACATGACTTGGGCTTTGTTTTACTGGTGTTACCTCATTTGAAAAATCAATGTTGACTTCACATGCTGTTTCACCTATGCCTTCAAATATATCTTCATACTTTTCAACCATTTTCTTTATTGAATGAATCAATTTTGTCATTTTTGACAAAATCATAGAATCATATGCATTATTTTTATTAATCCAGTTTACCTAATTAGTGTAAACCTGGAGTTATGTTCACCTCCTAGTCTTAACTTTACTGGACATTGCTTAACTCCAGTGACATAACAAGAACCTGTGTACTCAATATGTCATTAACACTGGCTATTTATTTTTGATTAGATCATTATTTTTCAAGATTAATTAAGTCAGGGGAATTTGGGTTAAACCAGTTTTATTTATGAAATAAACTGTGCAAAACACAATGTCAATGAAGGATTTTTATATTCCTGTGTTTTACCCAGGACTTAAAAGGAATTAAGGACCTTGGGCTGTTCCCCCTGTTGTAAGAGTCAACTAACTAGAAAAACCCAAATAGAGTCAAAGGATTTAAATAAAAAAGTCCTCACAATTGTTGGCCCTGCAAATTTTCACACATGAAATGTGGGCCGGGCAACCGTAGAAAAGCAGGACAATGCTCTGAAAAGCTATTATCTATTAAACTAATTAGAGACTACTATCATACCCCATTGGCATAGCTTATGCCACTACAACAACATGTGTTTTTATCATTAATTAAATTGCTGTAAGGTAGCTTCATCTTGTATTAGGACTCTGTATCACTGTGCTCTATTGTACAGTACTACAGTTTGACGTATAAGATGGTCGTTGTATCATCAATATCTTCAATAGGTTTACCATAACGACTTTACTGTGATCATACTTTTGTCATTCTTATGTTAGAGTGAGGTAAAACTTACATTCCTGCGAAGAACAGACCCAATAATACAGGACATTTTTCAGGAAAAGATATTTTGAGGGAGATTAAGATTATCAAAAAATTGTCTAACACATTCTAACTTTCAATTATTTAATACAATACATTAATAGATAGGTCTTTGATTCTTTATTATTTAAGAGTTTCTAGTTTGCATGCAATTCTCTTTACCAGTTTGCAGAATGCACAATGCAGTGCTTGCTTATCAATTAATTCAAAATTTAAAAATTTACGCGCCTTACAAGAAACAGTTGCGACAAATGTTGCATAAAAATATAAAATTCTTTTTATGAGATCAAAAGTTTACTGGTATTTATTTGGATTAAATTAATATATTTAAATCTATGAAATCCTCCATAAAGCGAAATAAGACACGTTTTACTATGAAAAGAAAAGGAAAATTCAAAGGTAAAATATTTGCAAATCAAAGTATATTGGTAGTAGAATTGTTCACCAAAACACCACAGATATAAAGAAGGGGACTATGCAAGGTATAAATCTGTGACTATGCAAGGCACCTTTGCACTTTATCTTATCAATAAAATAAACCGAGTTCAAATTTTAAATCTATTTTTATCAAAAATCAAACAGCTCGGTGAGCTCAAGTATTCTGCAAACTTCAGCGGATGAGCGGATACAGAAAAGTTTCCTACTTTGTTAAAAAAGATAATGTACTGTTCTGAATTAAGATGTTCGAGTGTTTTAGCAAGTTTAAAAAATAACAATGTAAGTGCTAAAATCATATCTTCCATGGATCAAATCAATGAAACTGTTGATACATTTTTTAAAATGTAATTTGAGGTTCAGACATGGTTGATATAACAATAAGTCACTCTTTTCAACAGGAAAAAGACAAAATACATGAGGAAGATACAATAAAACTGTAACTTTGAGAATAGACAGCTGGCCAACCCACTGGTAAGTCATATTTTATAGCTGAGCCATGGAGAAACTAATAAGATGATAGCTAGAGTTATCTTAACATTTCTTAACTGTTCTGATAAACTCAACTTGTAACACTACTCTAATCACAAAAATATCTGGAAGCACAACATGTAGGTCTGAGAAAAGCCTGAGCTAGAGAATTGGGTGTCTTGTTTAGACATCAAGCTAAATTCTACAAAAAAAAAAAAATAGCTAGGAAGAGGATTATTTCACCACCAATGTCTTAATGAACCTGATACAGGTACAAAATTTTTATAATTTTTTTCTAACTAGTTTTATGCTCAATTTTGGTGCCTCAAAACTTTGACTGTCAATAATTTTGCGCACCTGAAACAGTCTCCTAAATTGAATGTCTAATATACCTCATCTTGGCCAAAAATTGCAGTATTAATCTTGCTGTCAAACTATATACATAATTTACCAAAAATTGTGGTAGAGTTATCTGTGACCTTCATCAGTGCAAATTCTCAAATATTCTCTCTTATGACATTACAGGTTTATCAAGGTAATCTTGATTACTTTATTGACATAATGAACAACGAGGGAACCTAATAAAACATATTATTATCATATTATCTTGTTGTTGTATCCAGCATGGCCACATTTGAGGAGGAGTGATGGTCTCCAGCCTCTTGAAGGCTTGTTCTGTCTGAACCACATATTCTTCTGTGTGAACTATATTGAGAACATGGGCTTTTTATTTATAAGCTTTCCCTTGGCAAGAACTGCAAGCTAGCCTGACCTGTTAGCATTGGCTAGTCTAATTTTTGTTATATATTTTTGGGTTTGTGATATATTTTTGAGTTTTGAGCATCATTAGAGGGTTGAAATTTGAGTACCACTTGAGTAGTTAAGCACCAAGTATTGACCTCATAGGACATAGTATAATTTCATTGATCTTATGAGAACTGGTGTATTCAACATGCCATTGACACTGGCAGTCTGTTCTTTATTTAACAGTCATCTAGTGAATTTATTATCCCATTGTTAGTTAACTGTTAAAATATCAATATTGGTATAGTTAAGAGCTGAGGTAGCAGAAAGATTCTACAGGCTAGTTAGTTAATGGACCAGATTAAGCTGTCACCTATCTATTTATTCATTACTCTTGGTTCTTTTTAATGATTACATTAACAACATACATGAATTTCTTTAATTTTAGCAACAACATACATGCATTTATTTCATTTTAGTTTGTATCTTTATCTAATGTGGATTTTTTTCATCACAGATTTCAAGATGAAATTTGCAGAGCATCTGAGTGCACACATTACTCCAGAATGGAGGAAGCAGTACATCAATTATGAAGTAAGAATATCTCTATTATCAAAGTCAAGTCTATGCCAAACAATCTACAAATCTATATCAGCCAAAACAGTAACAGATATTTTAATATTCATGACATTCAACCCCCTCCACAAAAAAGCCACCATCTTTTTGTCAAAAAAAGTAAAAAAAATATGGTCATACAAGACCATCTTGTATTCAATTTTATAGAGAAATAGGTGTTCTTTATTGTTTATTTTTCTCTTCCCACCTCAATATGTCCCTCTCTTACTCTCTTTGGTTATATAAATTTTAACAAAAACCTTTTTAAACTGTTGATATTTTCCATTATAGTCAAGATTATACTTAAGAAAACTAATGCTCATTTATTTGTATTTTGTTCAGGAAATGAAAATCATGATTTACAATGCTGTGGAGCAGGCCCCATCTATTGAAACAGTAGAACTCTCCCTGGTAACTAGACATTTTGCCAGATTTGATGAAGAATTCATCTCCTACTGTGAAAAGGAACTGGCCAAAATCAACACATTTTATTCAGGTACTTTCATTTTGCCAACCATGGCCCAGCCCCTCATAATTTACTGGTCTAAAACTGTTGGCATAATGGGACTACCTGTCTTGCGCTGACAGTCTAAATAAAGCACTACTTACACTAAACTTATACCTATCAAGAAAACCCTCTTTGGTAAATGATGTTTGTGGTAGGGCAAGTTAGAACTTTCTGACCTACATGCATGATCTTTTATAGAAGAATATTTGGTACAAGTCCTCATGGGTGTAACATGTTACAAAGATCAAAAAAGCGTGTTCAAGAACAAAAACAACCAAGAACATGGCTACACTTCAAAATTCTTCCAAAGACCCTAATTTGTGTAACAATATAATATTGGGTGGATGAATTTTGAACAAGTTTTTGTTCTTATTATACTTGTGATAAGCTGGCTGGTTCAAGAAAATGGATTCTTTGCTTTTAAGATTCTTCATTATTGAAGAGAGTTATACATATATTATATCTACAGTATGTTTCAGAAAAGGTGGCCACCCCCTCGTAACTTTTGAACGTGACGGAATTTTTCAATTCTGTAAAGTCCTAGGTATAGGAAGTGCCCTATGGCCCATCCTGTGGTCATATTTATTTTTGGCCCCAGTCGGCCCTTCCGGCTTTTAGGCCATATTTTTTCATTTTTCTCGCGAATTTTAAATAGAATGCTATATTTTTTATTCCAGTTAATTAAAGTCCAAGTTAGGCTGAGTATAATGAGCTTTTAAAATTTTCAAAAACCTTATCAGGGGCGGAGCTAGTAGAGTGTAAGTTTCAAAATTGTTACACCCTGTATTTCAGCGTTAGTTAGATTTTTTAGTACTTTTTTTATGTTCATAGGTTCAAAATATTGTTTTACACCATATGAAATCAAAAAAATATTCTTGTTTACTTCTAATCAGGGTCATAGTAAGGTTTTTGTAAAAGTACTTGTTTTCTCACGTCAATTTTTCCGTAAATTAATGGTGTTCTCGAAATTGGCATTTTTAGAGGTGAAAGTCTGCAGTGACATATGTTTTTTATGCATGAAATCGAAAGAAAACTTAACGGAGAAGCGAATAAAATCATAAAAAAAGCCATTTAACCTGCTAGTTTTTTCACGACAGTGTCCGGTAAAGTGGGTGAATTTCGTATTGGATTTTTTTTGTTGTTGTTGAGGAAATACAATTGGCATAGAAAATAAAAAATATCTAATAAGGGAATATTACTTCAATAAAGATAATTAAATGCGAAATTAAATGAAGATTATTTCTTCTAAATCAGTGCCGGATATTTTTTTTTTTCCTCTCTCTCTTTCTCACTCTCTTCGCCTCTTTAAAGTAATTGAATTGGTTTAATTTTCACCCTCAAGAGTTTGGTATTTGACCTGGTATTTTTTTCTCTTAAATTTCGAGATAATTAGATTTTTATTTAATAGAGACCTGATATTCATTACTAGCAACACCAGTATGATTTTTTTTTTAATTTGGGTTTAATATCGCGTTTCAACTGCATGGTCATATCATAACGGGGGTGTTTACATTCCATTCGCAAGAAACTCACCAAACTCCTAAACACATTTATCTCACCCAGCCTGGGTTAGCCCGGAATGCCAGCATCACGAAGTCTTCTCCTCGCTGCACGTTGCTTAACTTCGGTGATCCTACAAGAATCGTTGCATTCAAAGCGCCATCAGACTGACTCCAGAATTATTGACAATGCGTTTTCTACAGATTTTACCAACTTACCAACTAAAATTGTCTCAAGAGGGGACCCTTAGGCCGAAATTAGAAGCAGCATTATCCGATAATTATTTTTGATACAACTTGAACTTTGAAAAGTGAAAAAAAGAGGGAGAGAAAAAAAAAAATATCCGGCACTGATTTAGAAGAAATAATCTTCATTTAATTTCGCATTTAGTTATGTTTATTGAAGTAATATTCCCTTATTAGATATTATTTATTTTCTATGCCAATTGTATTTCCTCAACAACAAAAAAAATCCAATACGAAATTCACCCACTTTACCGGACACTGTCGTGAAAAAACTAGCAGGTTAAATGGCTTTTTTTATGACTTCAATCGCTTCTCCGTTAAGTTTTCTTTCGATTTCAAGCATAAAAAACATATGTCACTGCAGACTTTCACCTCTAAAAATGCCAATTTTGAGAACACCATTAATATACGGAAAAATTGACGTGAGAAAACAAGTACTTTTACAAAAACCTTACTATGACCCTGATTAGAAGTAAACAAGAATATTTTTTTGATTTCATATGGTGTAAAACAATATTTTGAACCTATGAACATAAAAAAAGTACTAAAAAATCTAACTAACGCTGAAATACAGGGTGTAACAATTTTGAAACTTTCACTCTACTAGCTCCGCCCCTGATAAGGTTTTTGAAAATTTTAAAAGCTCATTATACTCAGCCTAACTTGGACTTTAATTAACTGGAATAAAAAATATAGCATTCCATTTAAAATTCGCGAGAAAAATGAAAAAATATGGCCTAAAAGCCGGAAGGGCCGACCGGGGCCAAAAATAAATACGACCACAGGATGGGCCATAGGGCACTTCCTATACCTAGGACTTTACAGAATTGAAAAATTCCGTCGCGTTCAAAAGTTACGAGGGGGTGGCCACCTTTTCTGAAACATACTGTATACTGGATTTTTGAAACTCCTAAGAGAAAAAGGACTTCTCTCAGTGACCCTGAAATAGACATTCCTAACAGCAAAAGCATATAAAGTCAATGCTATTAGGATCAATAATTGGTATATATGATACCCTATATGATAATTGGATTAGTAAGGTATAAGAGTACATTTGAAACAACCTTCATTCTTCATGTGTCATAAGGATGGTGTGAAAGCAAATGTTATGGGCTTTATCACCACCCTTGATCAGGCTTCATTTTTTATCTAAGTTATCTTACTGTCCAGTGTCCATTGTACTAAGACTTGTAAATTAATAATTATATTGTAACTAAAAATTGGTCTCAATTGATTATAAATTATTAAATAATTACAGGTGATCAAACAAAACAGAAAAGTGATAATTTGCACTAAATTTACGTGATAACTTCATGTAAAAGCTTCAGTGTTGTAAAGAAATTTCTTAATATTTTTTTTTACAATGTTCAATTACACAGAGAAACTCGCCGAGGCTACCCGGAAGTACGCGAACCTTCGCTCGGAACTTCTGGAGGCTGAGGAGGAGGAGCTACAGCACAAGTACAAGAAGAAGGGTCTGCGCTATCGAGCTGAAACGAAAATCCTGAGGAAGAAGGATTGTCCAGCCCGCAAGATCCAGGAACTTAAGCTAGCTTTCTCCGAGTTCTACTTGAGTCTTATCCTGCTCCAAAACTACCAAACACTGAATTCTACAGGGTTCCGGAAGATACTTAAGAAGCATGATAAGGTATGTGCTGGGCAACCTTTGGGAGAGTCCTGAGGTTTTATTTAAAATTAAATATCGGCAGAATTTTCTGACGAAAAATTCTGTTCTCTTCGAACTTGTAAGGCTGGCATTGCCGGCCCAACCCAGGCTGGGGGACGTTCATGTGGGTAGCCGGTACGATTCCCGGCGAATGTAGGTATGTAGGGTAAAACCCCAGTTCTAAATAACTCAGATCAGGACGTTAAAATCAAATAGAATCAACTGGTCACAATAATATTAATCTTTTAGTGGAAGGTAACCACCAGGCGAGGTTAATGCTCAAAGCATCCACCACCTAACACTCACAGTTTTATTATTATGTGGTCACAAACTCAATTAATGAGGATCTCAGAAGTGTGAGTGTTGAATGTTTTGAGTTTCAACTGAAAACCTGCAACCAGGTTAGGTAATAATACTCAATAATAGCCACAAAGCCCACATCAGCCACATTATATACATATTTTGTTAATGTTGTCAAAACTTGTATCAGATGCTGAATGTTGATATTGGGGCTCGCTGGAGATCAGAACATGTGGATGTGGCACACTTTGCAACCAACAAGGACATAGACAAGCTCATCCGAGACACAGAAGCTACGGTCACTCAAGGTTAGTATATTGTACAGAGCGGAGCATCCTGTCTTTAAACCCATGTAAATCTTATTTTTTTGATAGACATGACATATTTTTTTTATATGAACTAGTAAATTTCACTTATTGGAATGCAGTATTTACATTTATTTATTTTATTTTTACAATTTTTTCATGTGATGGAAGATTAAAATTTATAACTATTATAAATTTCATAATTAGGTTTCGACCCTCAGCTAATACTATTGAGACAAATTGTTGCAGGTAGATTTCATACAGTGTGGATGAAGTGTTGGTTTCATGTAAAAATATAAAAATACTTTGGTGGGGATCCCACCAAATGTAAACATTTTTCCTTGAACCAATATTTGGGAGATTGACCACAAACGGCACCAAAACAACTGCTAAACAAGCAGTATAAAAAAGTACAGGGTGGACCAAAAAAACGTTTACACCCGTTAACGGTAGATTACTGACGACATTTCCAGGCCGGATCTGCAATCCGTTTTTTCGGATTCGCCTTTGTAACTGCACAAAGTGATTTTTTGTAACTTTCTGAAAAAGTCCGACTTTGGCTCATTCTTCAGGTCAGAACTTTTTTCCTGTTTAAGATGAGTTGATTCTAAACAATTCTGCAGAAAGCCAACAAAATTTCGATGTTTCTAGTTACACTACTTTGTTTTTTACGGTTTGGTTTGTCATATTTTTTTACACCTGAACAGAAAAAAACACACGAAAAAACTTTTTTACTAAATAAAACACTCGACATTTGTCCGAACAAATTTTGGCACAGACATGGGCAAGTTTGATAAAAGTTGGCGGCCGTCCCGAGGATGCTAAAAAATAATTTTACGATTTTTCATCACGTGATCTTCTGGGAAAAATTATTGGATGTTTGCCAAAAACTCTTCAAAAATCCTAAGAGTTTTCTAGCTGTAGACTGTGTAAGGGCGTCTTGTATTGTTTACAAAAATTGTTTACATTGCTTATTTTGAATACCGCGGTCTCACATGCCTTCATTAGCCAGTTTAGGAAAATTCAAATGATAATTTTCGTGCTTTTCAGATTGTCAGTTGTGTTAGCTAGATGTGGTAGTGCTAAGAGTGTTAGTCGCATTACCGAGGTTCAATTCTCGGCGGTCAATATTATTTTAATTATCAAAAAAATCTGATGGAATATTTTATTCATACCTGTATCTGACCTGTTGTAACACCAACAAATTATGTTTTTTTTGGGGGCAATACCTTCTTGTTTGAGTTATATCAGATACTATTGGTATCACAATTCACATAATTATTATTCATGTAAGCCCCTGAGAGACTGCCTTGTAAGGATGGTTTTTCTTATGCTTCCCTACGAGAGAAAACAAAATAGCGAATTTTCCTAACGAAAATAGAGTTTATGAAATGAAGCCAGGTAAATATGTAGGTAGGTTCTTCTATCATAAACAATACTAATTAAATAACAAATATTTACCGATTGCCAACTCTTAATAGTAATCTTTAAGAAAAAAAACAACAAGATAATATTTTGTAAAATTAATAAACTTTTGCAGTCTTTATTATGTTTTATACTATTTTGATATAAACAAAAAGGTATTTAAAAAAACATTTTGTGTTAGTTTGTTCAATGAGAAACGATTAGAACCGCACAATTAGCTCAAAGGTAAGCTAGTCACTTGCCATGCGGAAGATCCCACCCCGGTCCGAACGCCAGAGCCTGCAAAAAAATCATGACTACAAAATAAAAAGACTGTTGCCATTTTTTATTTAGCTATAGTACACACTATGGATTCTCCTCACACAAATTTTTGAAACCAATGGTGACTTTAGAACCTTAGTTCTAACTCAGAACTGTCCCTCTACCTTCTACCTTCTTACCTCGCTCTCTCTCTCTCTCTCTCTCTCTTCTCAATTCCCTCAGAGGAACTGTTGGAATTTGCGTCCGCCTTCCTGGATGCAAAGGTTGAACCTCTTCATCATGTTCCGTCGAATGTTGCGGAAGATTCCAGGTTTTTCTGTCAGGTCATCCAATGCCAACAGGATTCTTGCTACCAGATTCTGCTACTCTTGCGTCTCCACTGGTATTTCGTAAACTATGTTTTTCACGTGATCTCAAATGTTCCTGTTGGCAGATCCATATGCTAAATGCATATCTGCCATTTCAGCATCCGAATAATAATAATTATGTAATTTGTACTAAAAAAACTCAAGAAGTTTAAAGATAATATTTTTCATAGAATGCAGAAAAATATGCTTGAAAACTATCATCGAGAAACAAACAATCATTCATTTGACTGGCCTTTAATTAATCCCAAGGAAAATAATTATCAGACTTAAATAGCTAATTACTCTTTGAGTACAAGACGACCCTACACTGTCAACACTTTTAAGATTTTGACCATCATTTTTTGACACTTACCTGGTTCATTTTCCCAGAAGATCACGTGATAAAAAATCGTAAAATTATTTTTTAGTATCCTTGGGTTGGCCGCCAACTTTTATCAAACTTGCCCATGTCTGTGCCAAAATTTGCTCGGGCAAATCTTGAGTGTTTCAAAGTGTAAAAAACTTACATGAGAATTTTTTTTCTATTCAGGTGTCAAAAAAGATGCCAAACCAAACCGTAAAAAACAAACTAGTGTAGCTAGAAACATCGAAATTTTGTTGGCTCTCTGCAGAAATGTTCAGAATCAACTCATCTTAAACAGGAAAAAAGTTCTGACCTGAAGAATAAGCCAAAGTCGGACTTTTTCAGAAAGTTGCAAAAAATCACTTTGTGCGGTTATAAAGGCGAATCCGAAAAAACGGATTGCAGATCTGTCCTAGAAATGTCGTCAGTAATTTACCATTAACGGGTGTAAACGTTTTTTTGGTCCACCCTGTATATACCAGACAGCGTCGATGCGATGGCGCGTTGAATGCACCAGTTCTCGTAGTATCACCGAAGTTAAGCAACGTCCAGCGAGTTGAAGACGCTTTTCGGCCTAACCCAGGCTGGCTGAGGTTAATGTGAGAATCAGGTTTTACGTTTCCTGCGAATGGAGTCTAAATACCCCCCTCGTAGTATGACCATGCAGTTGAAAGCCACGTTAAACCCAAATTATTATTATTATTACGTATTATTAAACCTAAATTAAGAAAAAGTATATTAGTATTATGATTTTTTTTAAAGTCATTTAAAATTAGATGCATATATTTTTGCCACAGAAGACTCAATGACTAAAATGCAATTTTCTGTTCCAGGGCTGGAGGGAGGGGACAGGCAGAGGGCCATGAAGAGGCTGCGAGTGCCGCCCCTGGGAGAACACCAGAGTCCCTGGACCACATTCAAGGTGGGGATGTTCTCAGGGGCGTTCTTCGTACTTCTGGTCACCGTGATCATTTCAGGTGAGAAGGCTTTGTTTCTTATGTAAATAAAGAAGCAGTTTGCCCGTATTCAACAGCGAGAATGCCGCCTTTGCATTCTCGGCATTAGCACCGCCCTTGATCAAGTTTTGTTTTATTTCAATTTCTATGTAAATATTCTATGTACCTACTTTATTGTAAATAAAACTTGATCCAACATGTTTAATAATAATAATAACTCGACTGTATTAACACATGCTCACAGAACTGGTGAGTCAGTAATTGTAAAAATGAACTGAAGTAATGAAATAAACAGAGAGAGCGAGAAAAATAATTTTGGAGTATTGGCCAATATACTATAGGAATTTGAAGGTGTTCATAAAAGAAAATTCTAAGACTTGACCGTACTGATGAACGTCTAGGTCTTTTGTAACCTTGATATATTATTTTTTCAAACAAAAAGACGGAGCTTTTGGGGAGGGCGTCGATTCTCATGAAAATTTCGACAACTGTTTGATATTAGTTGCATCTAATAATCTGTTAGATCCGTGGCGTAATGGTTGTGACTACTGCCCGTAGTCCAGAGATCCTGAGTTCGACCCCTGTCGGAGCAGATTTTTCACAGAAAATTCTATTCCTGGCATTTCCGGCCCTACCCATGCTGGGTGAGGTTAATGTGGGTAGCTGCTACCATTCCCAGCGAATGGCGGGTAAAATCCCCGTCCTGATCCAGGACGTTAAATCAAATAGAATCGTTGGCGTTAGGAAGGGCATCCAGCGGAAAAAAGTGTGTGCCAAAACCAACCAACCTCAACCATGAGGTTGAACAACGTCGATCTTGCTTAAGCGGGATAAGACAGAGTAAAAAGAAGAATAGAAAGAATAGATTAATGTTTTCTTTTCCAGGCATCTTCCGCCGCACTCAGGATGACTGGCGGATCGGGGTCCGTCTATTCCGGGGTCCTCTGCTCCTGATTCAGTGTCTCTTCCTCATCGGGGTGAATGTGTACGGGTGGCGCTCGTCAGGGGTGAACCATGTCCTCATCTTCGAACTGAACCCTCGGAGTCATCTCTCCGAGCAGCACATCATGGAGCTGGCCGCCACGCTGGGGGTGCTCTGGACCCTGGCAGTGCTGGGGTTCCTCTATAGTGACACCCTGGACATCCCCCCCTACACGACGCCCCTGTTCCTCGTTCTACTCATGGCGATATTCCTGCTGAATCCGACCCGGACGCTCTACTACGAGGCCAGATTCTGGACTCTGAAAATCTTGGCCCGTGTCATCACAGGTACTTTCTCATTGGATTACTCTATCTTAAAAAAAAATTATCATGGAAATATTAGTGGGGAGATTTTTTTTTTGGGAGATGTATTGGTAAAAATATATCCTTTTTTTGGTAAAGGATGTATTGGTATTGGCTAAAGAAGAGATGTATTGGAGGAAAAAAAATTGTATTGCCCGTACCCATTATTTTGCACCATTTTGTTCTTAATTAATAACTGATAACTACCTAAAGAGTTCTCACTTTATATTAACTCTGAAGTGAGCTCTGATCAGTTTGATCAACTAGTTGTATTTGTAATGTAGGTACCTACAGATCAAGTTTAAACAATTCAAGTGTACTGGTGCATCTGCCCTGACCAGACTGTGACTCCCTATTCCCCAGCCCCGCTCTCGCACGTGAACTTCGCGGACTTCTGGCTGGCTGACCAGCTCAACTCTCTGGTCCCCGCCGTGCTGGACCTGCAGTACCTGGTCTGCTTCTACCTGACAGACAGCTCCTGGCTCAGCGGCTCCCCCCTGCCCAAGGACCCCAGCAAGTGCGTGGACAAGGTGCTGTACCTGCGGCCCGTGGTGGCCTGCCTGCCCGCGTGGTTCCGCTTTGCCCAGTGCCTGCGCCGCTACACAGACACAGGGGAGGCGCACCCCCACCTAGCCAACGCAGGGAAGTACGCCACTACCTTCTTCGTCGTCGTGTTCTCCTTCCTCAACATTGAGCTAAGCAAGCGGGGCTACGGCTCCAGCACATTCTTCTACCTGTGGATCCTGAGCTCCATCATCAGCTCGTGCTATTCCTACATCTGGGACATCCGCATGGACTGG
This sequence comes from Bactericera cockerelli, assembly GCA_024516035.1. NCBI lineage: Eukaryota > Metazoa > Arthropoda > Insecta > Hemiptera > Triozidae > Bactericera > Bactericera cockerelli. Next base: position 20,795,493 of record CM044959.1, on the reverse strand, counting down.
GGACTCTTCGAGACGAACACCAGCGAGTATACGTTGCTTCGAGACGAGATCGTCTACTCCTCTACAAGTTACTATTACGTTGCGATTGTAGAAGATTTCGTACTGCGATTCGGCTGGGTACTTTCCTTGTCACTCACGGAAATGGGATACATACACGGGGATTTGATGGTGAGTGTTCTCTCGCCCCTTGAGGTGTTTCGGCGCTTCATTTGGAACTTTTTCCGGCTCGAGAACGAACACCTGAACAATTGCGGGAAGTTTCGCGCTGTCCGCGATATTTCCGTGGCCCCGATAGATTCGTCCGACCAGACCCTGATGTTGCGAATGATGGACGACTACAATGGAGTGACCAACAGGCATCGCGCCAAGCAGTCTGTGCGGCTCAAGAGAGACCCGGCGGGGGATGGGTCCACTGATGAACCAGACTTGTGAATCACATGCATGACCTCTTGTTCCGTGGAAACCAAATGAAGGGTTACACTTGAACAGTAGTTTGGTGGACAAGGAGTTTCAGGTGACTTTCTATGCCAAGTTCCTACAATTGTCGTTTAAGTTAAAGATAGGAATGACTAGACTAGTTTAACTAGTCAAGTAAGACTAATCCCAGGATCCCATTAAGTGCAATATTTTGTCTCGAATTTTAAATAGAAAGCTTTGGGAAGTCAGTCGGTTCGATCTCATTTCATCCAAAGGAAGAGTTCAGCATGAAACTTTGTGAGACAAAATGTTTCACTCAGTGGGATCCCAGCTTTAATCATCCCTAACTTAAGTCAGTGGTTTTTTTGCTAACGTAAAACAGATCTTTACTGTCATTGTGTGGAACAGAATTTAAAATATTGAACTAGTATGCGATACCAGCACAGTAAAATGACATCAATATTGCTCATTGCCCGATAATCTGCTGCACGCTATTTATAAATGGCAAAAAAACCTAGAACTCGGCAGAATACTGCTTGTATATTTACACTAAGGTGAAATGCAGCTGAAATTAAACCAGGCTCGTTTAATTTTAGCTGCCATATTGATAAAACTGTTGGCATAATGGTACTAACCTGTCTTGTGCTGACAGTCTAAATAAAGCACTACTTAAACTTATAATAGCCCAACCAACGAAGACATTTTTATTATTATAGACTGGTCGAAGTTCCACAAGAGAAGCACCAATTTTCACACCGACCTCTTTTTAGATTTATTGTGACCAACGAAGCATACTATAATTTTAATTTCACATTACGTGTCGAAAAGAGGACGTGAGCAAAGTTATCTACTAAATTTTACGACATGACCAGGTGTTTTTTACCTAAATATCTTGGGTGCTACTTTTAATGGGTTACAGCCTTGCGCCAATCCTTTTGATCATATATTATGTATTTACTGTATTCTATTTTAATTCTTTTGTACATATTATGTAAATGCATAACCATTGTTCTCATTCTTCTAGTCATTTCTCTTAGATTCAATTTTTTTCTCAATATTATTTAGATTTGTTTACTTTCATTGTTCTATAATGGTCCTGGTAGTCAAATTCAGGATTGTTCTTACCATACTGCCTCCTAACCCTTTGTTGGATATACGCCAAATGCTAGTAATGATTATAATTCATGAAGTGTCTGGAATAAGGGTTTTGTGTTGTTTTCCACTACGGTAAAAAAATCCTTAATAATGTCGCGTGAAGTCCACACTAGTTTTTTTCTCTCGTACAATAAACAGTACATTAGGTCCTAAAGAAACGCTCTTTCTTTCCATAAAATGCGCTCTTATTCCAGACACCTATGTGACGAGGGTTCCCAATGAACCCCAGATAGTTACTTTTCGAACCCCTTATGCCAGGTTCACACCTTGTAATGCAGTAACGTGAGCGTGTTACTGTAACGCTCTTTCTTTCCATAAAATGCGCTCTTATTCCAGACACCTATGTGACGAGGGTTCCCAATGAACCCCAGATAGTTACTTTTCGAACCCCTTATGCCAGGTTCACACCTTGTAATGCAGTAACGTGAGCGTGTTACTGTAACATTCACATGCTTCTCCGACTGCTGTGCTCACCGTGCGCAGATCTCGACCACACTGGCGAATTTTGTTACATGTAACACGCTCACGTTACATTACGAGGGTGTGCATCCGGTATTAGAGTCGGAAGGATGTAAGGGGGCATTTGTTACTATTTCTCCAGAATCTCTAGTCCATGTCGAATTTACTTTAGTCTCTAGAAATTCCTGGATCCTTCTTAGAGGTATTCTAGTCATTTCTGTGTATTTTTGTCAATTTTTTTACATTTGAACTTGTGTGACGTGATCTCACTACCAGCAATAAGGTGACTTGATTGTTCTCTGATTTGTGAGGCAAACAAGCACAATGAACGAATGCTAAGTTCAAATTACCTACCAAGTATTATTGATTTTATCAAGATTTATTGTCTTTATATTTGAATGCGTGATGATGTAATTATCTATTTTTTTTTGTTTTGTGTGTTAAAAATAAAGATTTAAGGGTTAGTCGCTTAATCAGCACTATCCAAAAAATATTATTGACAGAATAAATTTTTATTCTGTCAAATAATCCATTTCTCCCTGAGCCTTAAAGTCGTTAGTTAGTGCTACAATAGAGTTCGCGTCTAGGCAACTGGCTCTTAAATTTCCAAATTTTTAATCTCATTATATTAAAAATAAATTCATCATCTCATTATTGTTTGAATAAAACCCTTCCATCTTTTCATTGTTTTCTGACTGAAATAGCGCATTCACCAAAATATATTATAATTATTTTTATTTGTTGTTTTATGGGGTTTTACGCACTATTAGCTGGACAAACAACGCAGCTACTCAAATGGACATACCCTGAGTGGGGCCGGGAATAGCCAGCAGAGAACGTTTTTGAAACCAGAACAGTCCCCAATCCATGTACTTACCACATTGGACGTTGCTCAACTTCAGTGATCAGATGAGAAAATGGTGCATTCAACTTGCAATTTCCACTGGCTTACCTTAAGGTTCAATTTTTTTCTTCTTCAAGGTATCATATTTGTGTTAATCACTTTCGTCATTTCACAAGTATTCCATCTCGCTTTACTAAATCTTTGCTGAACTTGGGACTTGAACCACTGGACCTCCAGGTTAGAAGTCCGCCGCCCTATCGATCAAGCTACTGAGGTCGGTTCAGTGGCTTATCTTATTTTACTGCGCGATTAGGAGTGAAGTCCCATTTATTGTACCAGTTGTTTTGAGTGTCATTATTTTGTAGAGTCTCAAATAAATGAGGAATGCTTAATGCATTCGGTGGGATTCAAACTAACGAATCCCTACACTGCCTGGATCACCACGACCACCGGATACAGGTGCTATACAAAATAGATCCATCATTGTGTCTTGCATTGTTATGCTGATCTGCTTACAGCAAAATAGTAACCTAACCCTGGCTTTGAGTCTGGCAATTCAAAAAGGGAATGCTGTCACCATTATGGGGTCTATCCCCGACGACAACAAAATGGACAAAGTTTTCTATTTGTAAAAACTAAATAAAGCACCTCACCCCTATACCACTGACCAAGGAGTGTTTTTCTAATGCTTTTCTAAACCAAAATATTTCGGATTTCAAGGAAGAACACACAGCGTAATATAGGTTTTAATCTTACATTTCTTATTATTTTTATTAACAAAACAGAAATTGTCTCCCAATGGGTTTTACATCATGTATCACTCAAGGGGTGGAAATATAAAAGACAGCATGAAGATTGTTGATCTAACTGGAGCTCTTGGCGGCTAGACGTTTGTCTCTTTCCTCGGAGATGGTGAGTTTGATTCCCTTGCCCTTGGGGAGGGAGACATAGGCCTTGGTACCCTTGCCAATAATGAACACGTTGTTCAACCTGAAATCCAAGACAAGATGAGACATAGTAAATAATCCCAGAGAACAAGCAAAAGGGATATTCTGCTCATCAGAAACTCCAGAATAAAAAAGGTGAAATTTTGTTGAGAGTAATAATTAGTCAGATGGATTCTTGTGGTCATTGCCTTTGTGGAAAAGTAGCTTTCAGTAAGGGTGGACTTCCTCAGGTTCCACAGATATCAACTAGTGTCATCAACAGGATGAGAGCCATCCTCCAGACGAAATAGGATTAGATTAATCTAAGTGAACACTATAACTTAGCTCAGGCTGTGCTGCACTATGATTGGTTGAAATTCTCACTCGAGGGGGTGTGTTAAGGAATAGTTTCTAGTTAGATTAATCTAATCCTGTTTCATAATTCGGCCCTTACAATTTAAAATATATCCAACTAGCCGTTTGTCCGTGCTTTGCAACGGGACTAAATTTCAAATTTACTAAGGCATGGCCGTACTGCTGGACAGCAATGCCTTTTTGCACTTTTTATAATTTTTCTGGACAAAGCGATAATGGTTTTGGGGGGGTCAATTCTGAGACATTTTTCGCTATCTCTTACCGTTTTGGCTAAACAACTCCGAACAAACAAACAAACAAACAAACATAGGTAAGTAGGTAGTCCTTTTTTCTGTTTTATATATAGAGATGCTGATATTTCTTCCTTACCTGGTGGCAAACACATGACCGTTAGCATCCTTCACGTGTACAATGTCAAAGGATCCAGGGTGTCGCTCTCGGTTCACCACGGTTCCCACACGCCCCAAGTTACGGCCTCCGGTGATCATGCACAGGTTACCTGTCGAGAAACAAAGGACGATTTTATCAATTACAATTCTCTAGGGTACTCTGAATATTACAGAAAAACATTTCAATGCTCATTAAAAAATATACAAAAATCGTGGAGGGCTGGAATTTAACTAGGGTCCAAAATGCTCATAAAGTACACTTAATATGATGAATGTACCTTCAGTAACAGATAAATATGGTGGAAAGAAACTTACAAAAAAAAATTAATGAAACGAAATTCCCCTTAAAAAACTGTGTTTGAACTCAGAAAGTACAGAATGTTGAGGATGATCAAAATATCCTGTGACTGGAATGAGATTCTAATTACTATAAGCCAATTCACTACCACACAAAATACTGAAAATTTTAATGTGGCTTCTTGTAGGCTAAAAATGTTCACCAAATTAAGTATATAATACACATTTCTTATTGTAATAGTTTAAAGGAAGGTCTGTAAGAACTTTGGGTAGTGCTCCAGCCTGCATTGGATTTAGCATCTGAAGCGACCGTAATAAGTTCACTACTATACTGTCAGCCAAACATTGACCAGGATAAAATATGAAAACTTTATTTGGCTTCGATATTGGCTGGAATTTTGGAATAATAATGCTTTTTTGTAGAAGACCCAAAGATTTTGGGGGTTGATTTATAAAAACAAAAACATCATTATGAATAGAAGTAAAAAAATCTGTTTGAACTCAAAAAGTACAGAACATGGGCCAATTTTTTTTTGAATTTAGGGATTGGTCTTTTTTTTCGTTTTGTGAGAACATTGGGTAGTGCTCTAGCTTGCATAAGATTTTACAACTGAAGCGACCGTGATAAGTTCACTACTATACTGTAAGCCAAACATTGACCAAGGTGAAATATTGGCATTTCATTTGGCTTCGATATTGGCTTGTTTTTTCTTCATCATTTTATTTTATAAAAAAAGCATTGCTTAATTAGAAGACAAAATACTATTGAGGATTTAGCTAAAAGAAGTGTCAGAACTCAGAAAGTACAGAATATTCAGGTGAACTAAAACATTCAGTGACTGGAATGAGATTCTTATTATTATTTGCCAATTCACAACCACACAAAATATGTATTAACTTCATGTGGCTTCTTGTAGGCTGATTCTTTTCCCTGTGTATTTATTTTTCTTTAACTTTTTATTTAATAAAATTAGACATGTTTAAAAGCCTTATGGTGAAACCTTTCATGTGGCTTCTTGTAGGGTTAAGAATTAAACAAGAGGTGCATGTATGCTCCAAAAATGAATTTAGGGATAGGTTTTTTTCTGTTTTGTGAGAACATTGGGTAGTGCTCTAGCTTGCATGAAATTTTACAACTGAAGCGACCGTGATAAGTTCACTACTATACTGTAAGCCAAACATTGACCAAGCTGAAATATTGACATTTCATTTAGCTTCGATATTGGCTTGTATTTCTTCGTCATTTTTTTATATATAAAAAAAAGCTTTGCTCAATAGAAGACAAAATACTTTTGATGATCTAGCCAAAAGAACTGTTAGAACTCAGAAAGTACAGAATATTCAGGTGAACTAAAACATACTGTGACTGGAATGAGATTCTCATTATTATTAGCCAATTCACAACCACACAAAATATGGATTAACTTAATGTGGCTTCTTGTAGGCTGGATAATTAAACAAGAGGTTAAATGCATATTTGCTCCAAAAATTGTGACTTTGTAAAAGGATTCTTACCGTAAATAAATATACCATATTATACCAAAAGGAATTTAGGGATAGGTATTTTTTTCCGTTTTGTGAGAACATTGGGTAGTGCTCTAGCTTGCATGAGATTTTACAACTGAAGCGACCGTGATAAGTTCACTACTATACTGTAAGCCAAACATTGACCAAGGTGAAATATTGACATTTCATTTAGCTCCGATATTGGCTTGTTTTTTCTTCATCATTTTATTTTATAAAAAAAGCATTGCTTAATTAGAAGACAAAATACTATTGACGATTTAGCTAAGAGAACTGTTAGAACTCAGAAAGTACAGAATATTTAGGTGAACTAAAACATACTGTGACTGGAATGAGATTCTTATTATTATTAGCCAATTTACAACCACACAAAATACAGATTAACTTTATGTAGCTTCTTGTAGGCTGGATAATTAAACAAGAGGTTAAATGCATGTATGCTCCAAAAATTGTGACTTTGTAAAAGGATTCTTACACTAGATAAATATAACCTATTAATATACCACGTACCAAAAGGAATTTAGGGACTGGTTTTTTTTCGTTTTGTGAGAACATTGGGTAGTGCTCTAGCTTGCATAAGATTTTACAACTGAAGCGACCGTGATAAGTTCACTACTATACTGTAAGCCAAACATTGACCAAGGTGAAATATTGGCATTTCATTTGGCTTCGATATTGGCTTGTTTTTTCTTCATCATTTTATTTTATAAAAAAAGCATTGCTTAATTAGAAGACAAAATACTATTGAGGATTTAGCTAAAAGAAGTGTCAGAACTCAGAAAGTACAGAATATTCAGGTGAACTAAAACATTCAGTGACTGGAATGAGATTCTCATTATTATTAGCCAATTCACAACCCCACAAAATACGGATAAACTTCATGTGGCTTCTTGTAGGCTGATTCTTTTCCCTGTAAATGTATTTTTCTTCTAGTTTTTATTTTATAAAACTGGACATGTTTAAAAGCCTTGTGGTGAAACCTTTGATATTAGATTAATGAAAATGCTTTGCTGAAAATAGATGTCTCATACTATTTAACTTAAAATTAAATATTGTTTTACTGTTTCAGAAATAATCAACATGAATTTCTGCTTTCAAAGCTTTTTTGGTAAGAGATAAAATATTTTAATTTTGACAAAGTAATTCCTAAAATGAGGTTGATCAATAAAACAATAAACGAAAGTAGGTCATTCTATTTCAAGATACCACTGAATATACATGAATTTAGTTAAGGACTGTAAACAAAATTTTCGCTTTCCATCTTTAACCATTAAAAAAATGAGGAATGCTTTAGACTTAATGAATACACAGTAAAAAAAATACAATGGTTTTGACTTAGTGGTAAATAGGAGAGGTTAAGATCCCTGCTTAGGTGTCAATCCTAACACCTTAATTTATTTTATTAATAATAAATAACACCCTCATTATAGGTACAGATTCTCAATAAACATTTTGTGATACTACATAATAATATTTCTGTGAAAACTTTGGGTAGTGCTCCAGCTTGCATTGGATTTAACATCTGAAGTGACCGTAATAGCTCACTACTACTATACTGTCAGCCAAACATTGACCAGATGATATATTAGAATTTCAGTTGGCTTTGATATTGGCTGGACATTTAACATTAAGGGTGGATTTAACATTTAAGAATCTTAGTTTTATATAAATATTACATATACCTAACATTTCCTCCAGATGAAAAATTCTGAAGTGGAGCAGAAATTTCTTTAAACCATAAGATACATCTGCTGTTCATTATATTATGAAACAACATAGAACAAAAAATATAGGGGAATATTCCCCATATGAATAGAATTCAATCATTAGGGAAAAAATAAATAAATATATTTTGCCAATCTTTTCTAATAACTTTTATATCATTATATTATTTTGCCAATCTTTTCTAATAATATATTATTATGGGCCAAGCCTTTTTTTGTAAATAATATTAAAGAAAGCTCTAATGGAGCAAGACATTTTTGTTTGATGATCTCAAAGATCACAATGAAAGTTTCCAATGTGCAAATTCCAGTGGTTTATAGTGTTGTGAATTAACTTTTAACTCAAGTGGAGTGATTTTTCCTGAGGTGAAAATTTAACTTGAGAAAATTTTAAATTACTCTTTGAATAAAAAATTCTATTCTAGTGAAAATTTTACTTACTTGAGTAAAGAAAGAATAATTGTACTTGAGAGATGACTGAATTCTGCCCTAAGATTAAAACCATAATATTTCATGTGAGGTTTTAGCTATATGGTTATGTTGTGAGAGTAAAAGACCAGTCTATTCAACTTTTTTTAAACTTATTTAAAAAATAAAATGTTTATTATTGTGCAATATTCAAACTGTATGGGAGGTGAAATAGCCAAGCAACAAAAATAAAAGCTGACAGCCTTAGAATTCCCAACATTTTTGTAGCACTACAATTAGGTAGCATAGGAACACAAAAACTATGTTCCTACAGCAGAGATAAAAAATACCTCAATAATGTAGTGCATAAGAGTTATAGATAGAAAAATAAATAGATGATAATTAAAATCTGGTACCAGGACTGTAAACTAGGAAGACCTTTACAATATTGCCCTGACAGTTGGGTGTAGAGGATATTGAACTCTTATTGAACACTTGACAAAACCAAAGGTTTTGAATAAGAGCACACTTTGAGAATATGTGATACCTCTGAGGAAGTGAAGGTCAGATTTAGTTTTGAAATGTAGGTTAGATATTGTCTTGAACTTAAAATGCATTTGATTTGCTTTTGGCTCTACTAATACTCATTTTTCCATGCACAAGAACTTTAATTTAATATAGGCATTAAGTAGGTACTTAATTTGATATTGGTTAATATTTCATTACTTCTAGTGAACTCCCCAAGAAAGAGAAGACATTATTATTCCATCCTAACTTAAAAGAGACCATTATCACTTGCAAATAAGCAAACCCTACTAAACTTACCAGTGTCAAAGCGAATGTGATCAATAATCTTGGATGTAGCAATTTCAAATTGGATCGTGTCATTAACTCTGATCTTAGGGTCTGGGTATCTGATAGTTCTGCCATCATGAGTCACCAAGAATGGAATTCCTTTAGGTCCAGTTTGAACTCTGCGTACCTTACACAGTTTGTACTAGAAACAAAAAATAAATGATAATAATAAGTTTCAAGGGAAATAATTGTCGATAGATGTTAATTTACTGTATCAAAATTTCCAAAGGTTTATCAAAAACAAAGATGTGCATGTGTACATTGAGATTTTGTATAACTCAGAACATTAACTTCACTATTGAAACTGATTCATTGAAATTATTGCCTTTCAACAAAGTGAATAATTATACTCTCATGTCATAAAATCTAGCATTCCAATAATTCTTCAACCAACAAACATGTGATGCTTGTAAATTACATTGTAAAATAATTCATGGTTCTTACTTTGGATTCCTCATTTGTGATTCTGTGAATTGTGAAGCGTCCTTTAACATCATAGATCAATCTGAAGAATTCACCAGTTTTTTGGATGGAAATAACATCTGAAATTAAGAGAACATTGGTGATTCAAAAACGGTTTTCATTTAGTCATTAAAATGGTTTAAGAACTTTTATATCATTGTATTATTTCTGGCCCTACCCAGGCTGGGTGAGGCTAATGTGGGTAGCTGGTACAATTAATAATAATAATAAAACACTTTAGTGGAAGTTAACCACCAGGTGAGGTTAATGCTCAAAGCATTTTCTACCACCTAATCCTAGAGTCTTATAATAATGTGCTCACAAACTCAAAATTAATGAGGAAAAATTCGGAAATATTCATGCACTGGGTGGGATTTGAACCAATGGATCCCTGCGCTACCTGGATTACCAGGCTAGTGCATTAACCACTTGACTACCAGTGCACTAATCATGACGGAGGACAGACAATTCCCAGAATATGGAGCGTAAAACCCCTGTCCTAATCCAGGACATTAAATCAAATAGAATCATTGGCATTAGAAAGGGCATCCACATGTAAAAAAATGTGCCAAAACCAACCAACCTCAACCATGAGGTTGAACAACATCAACCCTGCTTGAGTGAAAGAGAGTAAAAAAGAAGATCATTGTATTATTTCCCTTATTAGAATATTCATTGTTACATATATGCTATATGAGTGTGTTTTTGGTAAGAGAATATTAAATATTACTTTCACCTAAACAGCATAACAAACACTAGCTTAATTTTAAATTAAACCACAAAAAAAATTACCCATGAATCCAGCAGGGTAGTTGGTGTCAGTTCTAACTTTGCCATCAACCTTGATGAGACGTTGCATCAAGATCTTCATCACCTCTTGATTTGTAAGTGCATACTTCAGACGGTTCCTTAGGAAGATGACCAGTGGCAGAGATTCTCTCAGTTTGTGGGGTCCAGTGCTGGGGCGGGGAGCAAACACTCCACCAAGTTTGTCCAACATCCATGATTTGGGTGCGTGTAAACGCTTCAAGTGTTTCTTGGGTCCTCTGGCCTGTAAACAAGACATGATAATTTAATGCTTGAATAATAATAATACTCAATGGCCAGCTGAGTACACAATTGTAACTCAGGTTAAGTAACAGGGTAAAGTTGAAGGTGTACAAGGTGAATCACAAAGATCCTTTGTATCTGTCATGATAAGAATAACTTATATTCATTATCTATACAGTTAGACAAAACAAAGTTTAGTATTGGGCTTCTATTTTACTTCAAGTAATTCCTGCAGTGAATGTATAATATTTAAATGGTAGTTCTTGGTCATAATCTGAAGTATTTCAGCAACAATGCGCAACATACTTGGCACACATTAGTGAAGTGTCCTGATTATACCATCTCCTAAACAGAAACAGTTGAGGATGGTCCTAAGGTATGCAAAGCAGTGTCCATAAGGAAAGGTGTTGGGCCAGTTACTGAGACATAACCTCAATTTGAAATTACTTGAAGACGGTAATTTACCTCTTTAAGAAAACCACTAAAACTTAGATCATACTTACATAATACTAAGTGACTATAATTATTGAATTGAAAAGAATCATTAAACATGTTTAGGTAGCCAAACTTGAAGAAATCCTCGTTGCATTGGGTGTAGTGCATATCCAATTCAAGCCATCCATGATCGACATATTCACACGTGTGGAAATAGAAATATTGGAAAACTCAGATGTCAAGGGCGATAGTTGAGAGTTTCTAATAAATTAGAGGCAATTGAAATGCGATAATTGAAGAAAACTTACCATATTGGAGTTATTTTATCCAAAAATTAACTAAAAATCCGTGAATTACACACGTACGATCACACCGACATGTTTATTTCCAAATAGAAAGGAAAGGACAATGTTGCCAAACTTCGGATTTTTCTCTGTATGTGTATGGCACGATTTTTTCCCCTTAACGATCCTAATTTTTTCCCACTTTCTCGATGTCTTGATTTCCGTACCTACATAAAGTACATTGGAAGAAAGAGGAAATTAACACGATAATTATCCGTTAGTTTTGATTTGAAAATTCAACTGAATTTGTGACTAGTACCCGTAGTCCAGAGATACTGAGTTCGATACCGGTCAGAGCAGATTTTTCACACAGAAAACTCTGTTTCCTCCGTACATGTGAGACTAGCATTTCCGGCTCTACCCAGGCTGGGTGAGGTTAATGTGGGTACCATTCAGAGCGAATGGAGGGTAAAACCCCCGTCCTAATCCAGAACGTTAAATCAAAATAGAATCGTTGGCGTTAGGAAGGCCATCCAGCCGTAGAAAAATGAGCCAAAACCAACCAACCTCGAGGTTGAACAACGTCGACCCTGTTTAAGCGGGATGAGACAGAGTAAAAGAAGGAGGTACATAATAAACCGTTATTGTTGAATTTGACGTGGAAATTGATTACGTTACGCTAAATCTACATGAGCTGTAACGCAGCAGTTAAGTCTCGACCCGGCCTTGCCGCTATAAGGTACATTATAGCGCACAGGTAAAACCGGCCACACACGTACATGCATGAGAGTTTGTGGCAGAAAAAGATCACTTTAGTATTCCTATGCAAGAAATATGAAAATCACCGTTTACTGCTCACATCAAGGCAAGTGGTTCTGATGAAATATATGTACTTCCCCTAGTAACACACACCGTTGGACCAACGTTGGCTTTTGGTCAAAATGGTTGGGTTATGGTCGGTCGGTTTGCCGACAATCAACCACTGTTGGCACAACATACGCTCTCCAATGGTTGGCCAACCACTCTTCTCCCAACGTTGTCCCAACATCATTTTCTTACGATTGGCCAACCACGCTTTTACCAACGTCGGCCCAACATGCGGTTGCTGACGTTTGGCCAACCACTGTTGTACCAACGTTGGCACAACACACAGTTTCCGACTGTTGGTCAACCACGCTTTTACCAACGTCGGCACAACATACGGTTGCCGCCTATTAGCCAACCACTGTTGCACCAACGTTGGCACAACATACGGTTTCCGACGGTTGACCAACCACGCTTTACCAACGTCGGCACAACATACGGTTGCCGCCTATTAGCCAACCACTGTTGCACCAACGTTGGCACAACATACGGTTTCCGACGGTTGACCAACCACGCTTTACCAACGTCGGCACAACATACGGTTGCCGCCTATTAGCCAACCACTGTTGTACCAACGTTGGCACAACACACGGTTTCCAACGGTTGGCCAACCACGCTTGTATCATCGTCGGCACAGCATATAATTTCCAACAGTTATTCACTGACGTTTTCCCGACAATTCCGACGTCATTTTTCGACGGTTGCCGACGTTGGGCCAATCACTGTTGTACCAACGTTGGCACAACATATGGTTTCCGACGTACCAATCGTCGGCAAAACATTTAGTTTCCAATAGTTGGCCAACCACGCTTGTACCATCGTCGGCACAGCATATAATTTCCAACGGTTGGCCAACTGTTATTCACTGACGTTTTCCCGACGTCGTTTTTCGACGGTTGGCCAACCACACTTTTACCGACGATGATATATTTATTAAATTTTATATTATAAGTGTATAATAGTCGGTTAACCACTTTTCACCAACATTGGCCCAATGATCATAACATTCATAACCTCAATGCAAGTTCGAAGTTCGAATCGGTTGCATCACGCCTCGTTGTCATAATAATTATCGCGCGCGTAATTTATTAAAGACGAATTCTATTCTAACTCCAAGTCATTGCTAGCCGTTGGTTTTTACTTTTTCATTTCATATAAACATTTGGTTTATAGAAAAAACCCTCTTTGATTTTTAAGTGACAAATTATTTTTTACTGATCATGTCAGATAGCACGAAGAGACGAAGACTAGCTGCAAGGACAGCTAACATAAAAAAACAATTGTTATCAAATACATCATTCTCAGCTAGATCTCAGTGTGTAAAATCTTTGACTATAGAAAATGTCATGGTGGACACAGACAACCTTGAACCAGATACACCATTTTTAGATGAAAGCAATTTATCAAGCAATGAGTCTAGCTGTACTGAGAACTCAACCTGCAGCAGTGATGGACAGCAACCTCATTTAAATTTGGTTGAAGAGCTCTCTAATTGGTCAATTAAACACAATATTACCCAGTTAGCAACTTCTGAATTGTTAAAAAATTTAAAACCTTATCACCCTAGTTTACCTGTTGACTGTAGAACTCTTCTAAACACTCCAAGAAATTTAAATGTAAAACATTGTTGTGGAGGATCATACATATATTTTGGCCTAAAAAAAATGTTAATTGGTAGAATAAAAAGTGGCTTGAGAAAAGGTATTTATCCAATAATATCTGACATTGCAGAATGTCATAATCAATCTATTGACAGACTATTAACCATTACGGTTAATGTAGATGGATTACCAATACATAAAAGCACAACTAAATCATTTTGGCCTATCCTTTGTATATTGGATCAATCAATCAACAATAAACCTTTTATTGTAGCTCTTTATTTAGGAGATTCAAAGCCCAACAACAGCAATGATTTCTTGCAAGAATTTGTAAATGAATGTTTTGAATTAGAAAACAATGGTTTGAACTTAGATAATGTCAAGTATTTTTTTCGCATAAGCTGTTTCATTGCTGATGCTCCTGCAAGGTCATTTTTAAAAAATGTTGTTGGTGACAATTCTTTCCACGGTTGTGAAAAATGTTTGCAGGAAGGTGTTCATTCAGAGGGCAGAACTATTTGGCATTATAAAAAAAATCACTGTCTGAGATCAGACAACTCTTTCAGAAGTGTTCTTTATGACGATCATCAACGATCTCAAACAATTTTAAGCCAACTTGATGTAGGTTTAGTAACGCAAGTCCCGTTAGACTACATGCACCTTGTTTGCTTAGGTGTGATGAAACGTCTTTTGCGGATCTGGATTGAACGTGGTCCAAAGTCTTGCAAGTTGAATACTAGAACTATAGAATTGATGTCAGAAAGAATGCATACAATTCAAATAGATTATTTTCCATCTGATTTTTCACGAAAACCTCAAGAATTGAAAGTTTTTAAATTTTGGAAAGCTACACAACTAAGGTATTTCTTGCTTTATTTGGGACCTGTTGTTCTCATGAACATTATTTTACCTAGTTTTGAATTGTATGAAAATTTTATAGTACTGCACTGTGCTATTTACATTTTAGCCAATGATGAACTAGGCAATAGTGAATGTTGGAAAAAATATGCAAACAGCTTGCTACATTGCTTTGTGTCAAAGCTTCCAGCTCTATATGGTGCTGCCCTTCAGGTTTACAATTTCCACAACTTATTACATTTAGTAAATGATGTTGATAATTTTGGCCCTTTAGACAACTTTGCAGCCCTTTCGAAAATTTTCTTGGTAAAATGAAAAAAATGGTTCGTTCTCACAATAAACCTTTGGAACAAGTTGCAAAAAGACTGCTGGAAAATAATAATGAAAGTACAAATTATTCATGTTCAAATAAAGCTCATGTATTTCTTTTGAAAAATGACAGTGCAACATCTGTTACTTTACCAAATGGTATTCAATGTTCTGTTGGACCTAAAATAGCAGATTCATGTTTCATGACAAAATCAAATGAGATAGTTTTAGTTAAATCCATTATAAAAGACAGTAATTCTGAGGAATACAGAGTCGTGTGCCAACCATTTCTGTACAAAACTGATTTCTATATATTGAACACTTTTAAAAGCAGTCTCATTAACATTTGGAAAACCAAAAAAGTTCTTGGGGCAAGTATGTCTCTTTCCTTAAAAGATCTTTCTAGGAAATGTATGATTTTGCCATATTTTAAAGACATGACATACTATGTTTGCATACCATATTATGTTAATATGAATATCACTCATTAATAGGTACCTTGTAATAGACGGAAAATACCACTATATTTTCTATTATATTATATCAATAGAAGGAATATATATTAATACAATTCCATTGTTGTCACTCAGTGAAGAGTGAGTTATTGATTAGAAGTATAGGTATAGATTATTTATTTGTTACCCAGTGAATATGTTTTATTTTTACTTTTGCTAATATTGTTAATATTCATGTAAAATATTATATACCTGTTATTTTTCCTTTAATATACATATAAATATTATGTACTACATATTTGTCAATTTTTATATATTTGCTATATATGTTTATTTATTATGTATAATTATATTTATAAAGGAAGGTTGGGCTGCCATTGGTAACAATGGTTGAGCCAACGTTGGGAAAATGGTGGGGCCAACATCAAAACAATATGATTGGGCCAACATTGGTAAATGGTTGGGTAAGTGTTGGTAAAGCCAGCTAAAAAGAGTTGGATCAACATCAATGTCATTTTGGGGAATGGTCGGGCCAACAGCACTACTTATGTTAGAAAATGGTTGGGCCAACGTCACAAAGTATGTTGGCGAATGGTCAGACTAACGTCATGAATTATGTTGGGGACTGGTCGGGTCAATGTCGCGAATTATGTTGGGGAATCGTTGGGCCAACATCACAAGTTATGTTACAAAATGGTTGGGCCAATGTCTACAGTATGTTGGCGAATGGTCGGACTAACGTCACAAATTATGTTGGGAAATGGTTGGGCTGAGGAATAAATTTTGTCACCCACAACCTTGACCCAACGTTGTCCCGCCCGTCAAACTGATGGTAAACGGACCGTCGGCCAACAATCTCTGTGACCCAATGCCAACGTTGGCCCATCAATTTTGTGCTACTAGGGTCTTATGTTCAACTAAATAGGTTAGCTCTTAATATATATTCATGGCTAGAGCGACAAAGCTCTGCCTTTAGATTCTTTAGAATGTGATAGTGATGTAAGTGACGCTTGATGAAACATTTTTTCCATTGCCTTTTAAAGAAAAATCCCTCAATCCCATTGAATTAGAATTTATTTTCAGTATCCACGGGAAGATTTTCGAGCTCGGCAACACTGAAAATGAACCTATTGAAATGAAATTTTGTATTTTGTTTACCAACGAGTAAAAAAATTGAAGAAAATCAATGGCGCGAGAATTTAAATTTTATTTTCTATCATAAAGATTAAAGTTGCCGCGAAATTTTGAAATTGAAAATAGAAACTAGAATTATAATTTGAAAGGGATGCAAAATCCAAGAAAATAATTCCGAAAATATTCCGACCCAACCCAGGCTGGGTGAGGTTAATGTGGGTAGAAGGTTTGTAATTTCCTGCGAATGAAGTTTAAAACCCCCTTTTCGAGATGACCTAGCAGTTTAATGGGAAGTTAAACCCTAGTTAATAAAATTCATAATCCAAGAGATAAAATTGTCCTATCCTGAATCCGTTGTGAAAAAAGTAGAAATAAGAAAGATGAAAAGTTATTCAAATAGGCCAAATTAATATCATGCTAGTGACCAGTGTGTTTCAATTACCTTGGAGCCATGGAAAATGTTCTCAGTGATTTTCATGTACCCAAACACTACATTATTCCGACTTCCTGCCCAAGCAGATGGGAAATATTGACATCTAGAATTTGGATCAGGTAATAGAACACAATGCCTTATGATCTTCAGAATATTTTTCTTTTCTTCTAATTTAATTTATTTCTTAATTATTTTCCATTTTCTTTTTTTACTTTTTCAGCTTTTTTTTAACACATACACGATCGGTTGTCCCACCGGTGGGACAACTGCGTATGTACTGAATGGACCGGTTGTCCCACCGATGGGACAAGTGAGTATGTACGCAATGGACCGGTTGTCCCACCGGTGGGACAAGTGACCTTCTTGATTTCAAACCTGCTTGTCCCACCAGTGGGACACCTATTCCTATGTTTTAGTATAGAAATATACTCTATACCCCTGTATAATTTCACTTCCAAGCGGGTTTTTCATCCCAGGAGGTCAGATATGCTCAGATATAGCGGTCCCATGCGTAATTTGCATACATACACTGAAAATAGTGCCAGTTGTGTATGTGTTAAATTGTAAAATATTTATCCTATAAAATATATAAGACCTGTTTGACTGCAGGAGTAAAGGGACTTTTCAGTCTTACCTCGGCAGTATGAACAAGGTATATTCTATTCTATATTAAGGAGTTCTCTTCCACATGAAATCTGGAGACAGATCTAAATTTGTGTAGAAGAGTGATAAGTTTACCTTTGTACCAATAAGTTTACCTTTCAGCATTGATTTTAGGTTATCTAATCATGTTCATACATGAACAGTACTTTCTACTGAACAGGTTATAGTTGAGACTTAATATTTCAAATGTTTGATGTTTTGAAAGTTTTTTTTTCTAAGCAACTTTCAGGTTACATGGAAAATTCATGATCAATCAATAGGATTCAAAATAGATATTTTGGTAAACTTTGATAAATTTTCACAATAGATCTCATTGGGTTAGAGGGTTAATTGTATAGTGTACATATCCACAAAAAATCAATAAATGACAAAACTGAAGTTTTGTGAAACCTTGGTTTGGCTCAGTCTCCTATTCACTCAATTTAGGCACACTAGCACTAATTTGACAAATCCTTTTAGAACTAGTGTTTCCAATCAAATATTTGTACCAAACCATGGTTTTGGAAATAGAACCAGCCATTAATATTATCAAGATACAGTAAAGTTTATTTGCTTAACACTTAGACGACCAGGTGTACCACCGGTGGTACACGCACGTTCGTACGGAATGGACCGGGTGTACCACCGGTGGTACACAATGTCGGAGAGCCGTATTATCGCCGGTCCCACAAGAGAATTCAAGAAAAACCATGCCGGTCGTCTAAGTGTTAAATAGGTACTATATTCTTTCTTCCAACTTATAGCCCAGGCAAATTAGTGCTCTAGCGGCAAAAAATTGCTCAATAGCTGGAAATCGTTTTAAACCCTTAAAGGGGTCTTGAATAATGGGTATATGAGTTTGCGATGGATTTTAGGTTGTGCTTCCGAGTTTAGGGCCTAAATAGTGCAAATTTTTTGTACTTTTTTTAAAATTGCGCTTATAACTCAAAATGTACTTATTCTACAGAAATTTTTTTTCAGTTATTATCTAAGGAGCATAAAATTATGCGTCTAATGACGTTTGAATCATTAAAATAAGTTAAGCCGTTCAGCCACAATCGCTCCTCAAAGATGGGTGATTTTTTCAAACATAGCTCAAATTTTGAAAATTCTCAACTTTTAACGCCTGTAAGTCAAAAAGGACTGCACCAATTGAAAAATTTAATAGAATCGAACTTGTAGAAAATGTAATTTTGAGTAAAATACTGAAATTTGAAATTTGCTCACTCCAGTGCTGAGATATGATTTTTAGTCCCTAGCGCCAAATTTCCGCTAAGGCAGTGCAACGCAAGAAACTTCATCTGAACTCTAAAATTATCATATTCTTACAACTTTTCAAGCAAAACTGAACGTAATCTATTGAATTCAGTCGAATAGGGTAGTTTAAAATTTTGAGAAACTTGCACTGAATTTTACTAAGATCTTTACTGAACATGTGATTTCAAATTTGAAATTTGCTCACTCCAGTGCTGAGATATGAATTTTAAACCGAAAGAGTCCCTAGCGCCAAATTTTCGCTAAGGTAGTGCAACGCAAAGAACTTCGTCTGAACTCTAAAATTATCACATTCTTACAACTTTTCAAGCAAAACTGAACGTTATCTACTGAATTCAGTCGAATAGGTAGTTTAAAATTTTGAGAAACTTGCACTGAATTTTACTAAGATCTGTTTATTGAACATGTGATTTCAAGACAGCAGGCACACTATGGAGGTTGTAACTTATTTTATATGCGGGAACATTGTGCAAGAAGGAGCGGATAGAGGAATATTAAAGGAAAAGTCACTTTGAACGTTCATTGAGGCCAGCAGGAGGAGGAATGATGGGTATCACACGTGTTTACAGACTCAGAAATCTGTTATACTTCACGAGAAGTGTCGCAAAGGTGTCTACACGAAGGAGTTAAACATTGTAAAAGCCGAAAAAGAAGCAGGAAACGGAAGCCGTGTGACAAGAGGCCGTGAGGAAATACCAAAATTCAACTTTAAAGAGCTCTGCTTCTACTGTGGAAAAGATGCCTCTGAGAGCTTCAAGGCTAAACAGAAAAAGCTTCCTCTTCATAGACGTGAAACAGTGAGTGAAATTCAGACACAAGAAATAATGCAAAAAGTTTAAGGTTCTGCAATTGCTAGAGGAGATGAAATGGGGGCGGTGGTATTGCGTAGGATGGCAACTGAATCACACCTCGTAGCCGCTGAAGGTAAGTACGATTCTTGTCGTGGTATGTTCTTTAATTCACGCCCATCTATGGATCCTGATGCAGCTCAAGGTATATCTGGACGAGGGGAGTGAATTAATGTAGTAACTGGGGCTTTGAAGTCGAAAGATCTAAGTTTCCCAGTTACTGGGGTTTAACGAAGAAAAGGCCGCTGGTTCAATAACGCTACTACGAAAGGTGTAGGTATTAAAGAGTATTAAATTTACACGGAAAGATAAAAGGAAGAAATAAACTACTACTATGAAATGAGATTGGATGGTCTTACCTTGAGTACTAAACTTGTACTAAGTACTTACGCCTTTAGAAGTGGATCAAAGGTGGTAGATCGAGGAAGGAGAGAAGACGTACCCTGACCACTGGTTGTTACAATCTGAACGAGGCATCGTCGTTCCCAATCTATCGTACCGAATCTCTGGCTTTCTTTGTAAGATCATAATAATTATGATCTTCGATATCAGATGATAGGCATATCATATTATGATATACCTATCATCTGATATCGAAGTGTTATCTCTAACAGTTAGGGGCGTAGAGATCGAATTATGGTATTTCCTCACGGCCTCTTGTCACACGGCTTCCGTTTCTTGCTTCTTTTTCGGCCTTTACAGTGTTTGACTCCTTTGTGTAGACACCTTTGCGACACTTCTCGTGAAGTATAACAGATTTCTGAGTCTGTAACCACGTGTGATGCCCATCATTTCTCCTCCTGCTGTCCTCAATGAACATTCGAAGTGACTTTTCCTTTAATATTCCTCTATCTTTTCCTTTAATATGTTGTAGTCACTGTAGCCGAGTGAGTTAGCGCGCTAGGCATTGCACGCATGGTGACCTGGGTTCCATTTCCAGCGGGATGGGATTTTTTCTGCTCTGTACTTGGATGTTTGGGGTCCACTCATACTTCGTGAGTCGTGAGGAAAAA